>JAOWMA010000298.1:0-61929 GCA_025962755.1 Colletotrichum tropicicola
TCTTATTAGTATTAAATAAAATATATAATATTAAAATAAAACTTATATTATACTTATAAAGTATTTTTAAAAAGTTAATTAATAATATTTAATAAAAGAGAATATTTAATAATTTTTTAAGTTTAAAAGATATAAATAAAATAGTTAATTTTATAAATTATAATAATTTAAAAGTATAGTTTTAATTTAGTCTATTTAAAAAATAATTAAAAGCTTTATTTTTATACTCTCTAGTAAACTATAAAGATTATTTATAAGTTTTATAGTATATTATATTATTTAATTTTAATAGTTACTTATAAAGATATTTAAGTAAATAGTAAATTATTAAGTTTTTAAGATACTTAGTGAGTTTTTGGCGACCACTGCGGCGTCCCGAATATGGTCTAGTGCCTACCTTACGCCGTGCACGGCATACACCCCCCGGCCGCCAGCCATTAGTACTTACAGAAGGTACGAAGGTACCTGGAAACCTGCACGAGAACATAGCGTTTAGTCAGACCCTCAACTCGGTCGAATCCATCCACATTGTCCGCCATTGTCTGCCTGTTTTTGTCCGGGCTATCGCATCGCGCTCTTTCAGCATCGTCTGCGTGTCTACAGTCTGGCTTGTGGGCTCAACTACGCACACTGCATCGTGACCGTCGCTGCTTGCAGACAGTTCCAGTCGCTCATTCCTCCGACGCCCGCTGCGACCTTGGCCGGGACGACGGGGTGTCAGCCTGTGTGTGCATCGGCCAGCTCGACTTGACAGCGCCCGAGAAAGAGAAAGAGAGCGAGAAGCAGACAGACAGATATACCGACGCAGCTGAAGCTTTCCCGGGCACTCGAGGCCGAACCGCAGCACGGAGCAGCGTATTGCATCGCATCGCATCGCATCGCGCCGCATCGCATTTCAGTCCACCAGCACCAGCACCAGCAACAGCAACAGCACCGGCGCCAGCACAGAGCAGCACAATACCTGAGCTCAGCAGGCGCTGTCTCTCATCGGCACATCTCTGTCTCCCTCTCGCTCCTGCGCGCAACCCGCCTGTCTCTGAAAGGCACTCACCACACCCGCCTTTCCTACTCTGGCTCATCGTCTCCGTTCCTTCTACTGCATCCATCCATTCTGCTCCCAAGCTGCGCCAGTAAAACCTTAGCCTTTGGCGCACACGCACGCTACCAGACCTACCTCGACCTGCCTACCTACCTACAACTCCACACCCACCACCCACCACACACACATACACACCCGACCTCATACACCACTCTCCATTTGCTGCCTCTTTCGACCACCGCCGCCGCTGCCAGTCCAACCTGCCGCATTCGCCAATCTCTCGCCCATTCCTCGCCTCTGCCGTCCCCTTCTCCTCCTTCTCCTCTTTCATTCCCAACTTCCCCCAGCCAACATCTCGGGAAATAACCAAAAGGGCGCCTGCATCGCATTACACTTTACGCACTCCTTCGCCCCTCTCACTTACTCAGTCACCGACCAGCCTCTAACACTCGCCACGAGCCGGGAGGGGGAGAAAGAAAAGAAAGCACATACAAAAAAAAAAAAAGACACAACTGGCACTTTGGTAAGTGTTTGGCCCTTGCAATGAGAAAAAAAAATTAGCCGCACTCCTCTAGCTTTCGTTTCGAGCTTCCGTGCTGCTTCTTCTGTCCCACCTTGCTTTGTTGGGCAAAGTATGTAGAGGGGAAGGCAAGGCAAGGAAGCTTGGTCTGTTCTGCGGTGCTTCTGGGCCCTCCCCTCCCTCTTTTCGCGCGCGCCCTCTCTCCGTCTCCTCTGTCTCTCGCACTCACAGCGAGTCTCTTTCTCGCACCCACCCCCCCTTGCTTAACAATTTCGTACTCGGCCTGGCCCATTGTACTCCATCCTTCCGTCCCAGCTACCTTTAGGCCTGTCCACTTCCTTCTCTCCCACCTCACGCCCGTTCGTCCCAGCCCTGTTGTACGTAGCCTGCCCTCATGATATCGCGTCTTCGGCCGTCCTCGCTGCCCGTTTGTGCTCTGTTTCCTTGTCGCCAGCGTTTTTCTTGCGTCTTCCCGTCTGTTGCCCTCCACTAACCCGACGACTCGGTCGCTGCCAGCAGCATAGAGGAGCCTCCACCTTCGTCTCGAGTACATAACGAACTTTCCGCGCGACGGTACCCGCAACTGCGAAACGACAATCCCCTCCCTTCGGGCCTTTGCTCCCGTACAAGGCGAGCTTGATTACTTTCCATCCTCCCATGATCGCCGTCGCTCCGAATTCGTGCGACTGCCATCGATGCCAACCCGAGTGACTGCCACTACAATTGCGCTTCTGCTTTAATCGCGTGCGCTGGGGCGTCCGTCCTGGATGGGAATCCTGGCCGATAATCGAGCTCTCCAGCGTTCCAATTGTCTCGACATCTGCAACCTCACCCTCTCAACTCTCGAATTCGTTGCGCCAAACCGCGCATCCGTTGAGAAAACGTAGGCTTTGCGCCGTTGTGCTACTGCTTGACAGGACCGGGTCGCCGTCCTCGACTAGTCCCGCTGCCGAGCCGTTCGAAGCGCCAACTTGCTCAATCGCATCGTCACGTACTTAGGCCTTCCTCGCCCTTGTGGCTAGAGCGCTCCGGTCGCGAGACTGGTTGCTCCCTGAAGCCACGATGGACAATGCTACCTGCCATGTCGTCTACGTGAACCGCCAGGTTCGCCGGGACAGGCTGATCCTCAACCACGCGACCGACGATCATTTGTCCAATGGTGTCGGATTTGACGGCGAAACCGATGATATCCAAAAAGACGCGGCTCTCCTGCTGGAAACCTTTGGAGAAGGTAGGCTGGATCAGTACAGATCCCCGCGCACCGATAGCTGACAAGTGCCGCAGTGTATCTTTGTTCCACAGGCTCGGCATGTATCTCGACTCTCTTCGAGCTTTCGGACGAGTCCATGATAGACCTCACGCCGACCCTTGTTCTTATCGACGTTGCCTACGATGAGCGGCTGCCCAAGTTTCGGTCAAAGTCTAGGTCACCTTCGCCGAACTCCCGTCCCGCCACTGCCGACGTTGACATTCACACCCCGGAAGAGGAAGTGTACGGCCTCAAGTTGCTGCAGAGAATCATGACCGAAGCCCACCTACGAAGTCTGTCAAAGCTAGTCGTTCCGATCCCCATTGTGAGCTTCTCGTCGCTCGAGAGCGCTCAACCTAATGGTGGGGCCGTCGACAACATGAAATCGAAATCCTCACATCCAGTGGACCGCCGACTCATCATTCGATGTCTTGACCTAGGTGCTGTCGATGTCATAATCAGCCCTTTCCATGCCAAGTGCATCACGAGTCTCGAGATACATGCCTACCGTGCCCACAAGGAAGCGGCGAGAGAACAGCAGGAGATGCTGGAAGTACGCCGAGGGAGGAAGCGGTCCTGGGTTGGAGTCAATGAGGAGAAACCGTTTGCATATCTCCGGGAAGCCATGGTGTCCGGGCTTATGAGGGGCATTTGCCGGTCTGGCGCAGACTCGGACGATGATCGGATCGCCAATGTCAGCATCGCCGTCTCCACAGATCGCCAAGCCGCTGTCGCCGCCGCCGTAGGCAAGTGGCACTTCTGTGCCCATAGCTGGACCGACGACGAGTTACTTGTGGCAGCAATGGTCATGTTTAAGCATGCCTTGACCATGCCGGAATTGGAGCGTTGGCGGATACCGACAGGTAAGAGTATCATGTGTAGTTACTCACATGCGGCCGCTAACAAATTTCAGACCAACTCATTAGCTTCCTGGTTGCTTGCAGAGCCGCGTACAACAGCTTTGTGCCCTATCACAACTTCCGTCACGTCGTCGATGTCCTTCAGGCTACCTTCCATTTTCTGGTCCGCATCGGCACCCTGGCGCCATATCCAGCTGATCCATTGACAAACGACGAATTTGCTGAGAAGTCGCCCATGGCCAGCTTGTTGCATCCGTTTGAAGGCCTGACTCTCTTGATTACGGCGATAGGACATGACGTAGGACACCCGGGTGTGAACAACGGATTTCTGGTCACGCTCAATGCCCCCTTGGCACAACTCTACAATGACCGTTCCGTTCTCGAGTCGTTTCACTGCGCTGCGTATTCTCAGATCCTGCGAAGATACTGGCCGAGCGCTTTTGAGGACACCAAGATGAGGAATTTGATGATCAGTTCCATCCTCGCTACAGACATGGGTCTTCACTTCGACTATATGAAAAAGCTTGGAGACACCCAAGAAAAGCTTGACGTTAGTAACACAACTGATGGGTGGAATGGGAGGATGCTCGAAGAACAGAAAGCTTTGGCATGCTCATTACTTATCAAATGTGCAGACATCAGCAATGTGGTGAGTAAACATAGTTTCCCCGGGTGCAAACAGAACACTCACACCGTCTGCAGGCGAGGAAACACGAGACTGCTCTGAAATGGATGCACATTCTGTCAGACGAGTTCTCGCGGCAGGCGTCAATGGAGAGCGAGTTGGACATAGCATCCTCTCTTCTTGCTCCTCCAAAGAAGGACCTGATGTCGCTGTCCAAGGCCCAGCTGAGCTTCATGAACATGTTCGCCATCCCGCTCTTCCAGGGAGTTGCGGACATTTTGCCTGGGATGAGATACACGGTGGACGAGCTCGAGATTAATAAGGGTCTCTTTGAGCAGCGCATTCGAGACGAGCAAGCAAAGGAAGATCCCGTTCGAAAACGACTCCTCCGGGACGGAACGTTCAGTCCGCGAACTATGAGTTTTGCTACAGGGCCGGAGAGTCACAGAGAGTCAATCACGCCACGCGTGTCGACGCCTTTGGCAGGGCTCGCAACACCACCCTCTCTGGTCGATGAATCAAAACTGGAAGACAAAGAACTGTCCCCTGCGCCGGCCGATCCGGTCAACAGGCCAACGCACGTGCCGGATTCTTCTGACGACTACAAGGAGGTCAATGGTATCGTGACAACGTTTGACTCGGTGGCAGACTTTGCAGCGAGCGATCCCTTCCGCAGCAGAGATAGGTCAAGCAGCTCCCCTGACAATCACCACGGCCACAACGGGAAGCAGCGGTGCAGCGAGACGACGGATGGAAGCACAACTGGACCATACACTGGGGACTGGGCTTCGCAGGCCACTAGCGCTACTACGGGCAAGATGCCTCTTTCTCCGAGCACTCAGGGCACTAGCATTGTCAGCGGAGAATCCTCAGAGCAACTCCCCGGTGTGCCCACGATCGCGGAGCCGAAGCCTTACAGCGATGGCAAGCTCGAGCCTCCAATGTTTGACCCGGACTCGAATGGTTCGCACATCTCGCAAGGTACCTGCGGCAAAGCCGACGGGGGAAATGTGGTCAAGAAGAAGTCCAGCAGGTTCCGCATGAACGCATTCGGCCAATTCTTCCGACGAAACAGAGCGTCAAGCCCGTCGATGTCAGCAGCCGACACGGCTAGCTGATCATGTCGGACCCGAAGCGAGTTGGACCGACTCTCAAAGCCACATTGATGTGGCAACATGTGGGCACAAGAAGCCCTGATCGTGGTGGTTTACGCCGCAGTCCCGGTGGTCGATATACCCGAACCACGCTGTTATTAATCTAATAACGATCCGCGATTACCGGGGCGGTGCCATGCACGAAACGACTTGTAAAGCACAGCATACGGGCCTCGCTATATATGTACAGTATCGAAGACGGAGTTAATGCGAATTGGGGGATTTGGTGTTTCGCCAGACAACGGCGACGGCAACGAGGAGACACGGCCGCGCTACTCATGACCTGGATGGTAGGCCCCATGAGAGCTTTGTTCTTGGCGCTTCGGCAGCCCTCTGGGCATCAGAATGGGCTGGATTTGAGGCAGGCGTTCCGGGCAGGTCGGCGGCTGTGACGACATGGCATAGGGACGGACGGAGACAGGTCTGGGAACGGAAGATGGCGGCGAAGCCTTGTTTTGATTAGGGTCGAGGAGGCTTGCCACCAGACCACAGAAAGCGGGTGTCACAGGAGGGCGTACGGTTGGAAAAGGCCGAGGGCCCATGGTAGATGAATAACAACACTGACCAGTTTACGATGTCAGCGAAACAGCGGTGGGATCGTTGGTGAAGAGCTCAGTAAGGTGCCCTGACCAGTGGGAGACTGCGAATGACGCTCCCCCGGGCTTGGCAGCGGGCACCGCTCCTGGACCCGGACCGAACATGGGGAAGTAAACTAGATGCTGACGTCGAACCGCATCCACTCGCGGTGAAGAGTCGTGCAGGCCTTTCGGGCATGCTCATGCTCATGCGGCCCTGTGGGCAGAGTATCTGTAACGCTGGTGCAAGATGCAAATAAACAGTGAGTCTGCGTCGCTGGGATGACAGAGGATGGCGTGCGAAGCCCGTACGGCCGGCGAGGCTGAGGTCTCGGAGGTTGGTGAGATCACGTCAGACCGACGACGCATGGAATGGCCGTAGAGGTTCTCGGCTGAGCGGGGGGCGGTCTGACGCATGAGCATGCATGGGGTGCTGTGAGGAAGTTTAGGCGTGTGTCGTGGCCCAACTTTCTGTGCGATGCTAGAGATGCAGTCTCCGTTGTGCACGCGATCCTGCGATTCGGATGTGAATCTCGAACCTCATTTTTCGAGGCTTCATGGGTACTGTGGACTGGGGTCAATGGCGGAAATGCAGACGATGACCTCCAAGCTGTCGTATCTAGCTGCACGCGCCTCATGGAAGCGAGTTGCTCAGGAATAATACCACCAACCTCAGGTCAGCAAGCTTGTCGCCCCGGTCCGGGGGCGGTGCAATGGCAGCGTTTGTGCCTGAGAATCCTCCTTCCTGCCGCCGCGAATCGGAATGCGTGATACGCTTATCAGCAAGGTAAATGTGGGCACCCGCAGCAAAAGGTCCCAGGCCTGGGTTGCGGTTCAGGCACTTGTGCCTGGCATGACGCAGACGGAAAGGCAGGGCGAGCCGCGAGCGAGGTGTCGGCCGTCGGCGCGCTAGGTGTGCTTGGTACCTTAACGAGGCACACGCAAGCCCGCCACTAACAGGAACTCCGCAAGACAAACGCGTCGGCGTGTTAGCGACTCTGCAACAGGCAGGTTCCCCTGCTGGTAGGGTACCTAGCGTCCGAGGCGCGGGGATCAGGTGGGCGCTAGCCGGACACGAATCCCCGACCTGGGACCTTATCGTTTGGCCAACCTTGGGGCCTGGGGCCACACGAGCCAGTGGTTGCTCTGCTTCCAAGCTGGAGCTCCCCACAGCAACAGCCCAGCAGCGGTGCATGTCGAGCTTCGGGCGGGCAGTGTTTGCTGTCTACGGTCTCTTGCTGTCGCTGTCGCTGTCGCTGTCGCTGTCGCTGTCGCTGTCGCTGTCGCTGTCGCTGTCGCTGTCGCTGTCGCTGTCGCTATCGCTGTCGCAGCCAGCCAGCGCACGCCCCAGCCGATGGCAAGCACCCAACACCCAGCAACCCGCCGCCCACCTCCGTCATGTTTCATTTGTTACGTCCGCGAGCTTCCTGCCTGCCATACTTACGCCGAGCTCCCTCCTCCCAAACCCTCTCTTCTTCCCAACAACACCACAGCTCTCCGCCATCGTTTTCTTTCCTCCTCCCTCCCCCCCGTCCCACCACAAGTATCCTTCATTGATTCCATCTCATCACACCTACCAGAGTCTGCGACAACTCTGAGCTGATTGCCTGCCCATCATGAGGTTCTCTACCTCTGCCCTCGTGCTCGGCGCCGCCTCCACCGCGGTCGCCTTGGACCAGCACGTCCTCGGTGGCAACGACAGTCCGTTCGACTCCATCAAGACCACCGGTGAGAACTGGCTGGCCGCGTTCGAGGACAAGTTCGGCAAGATGACCTCGGAGGCCAAGGCCGTCTGGGACGAGATCACCCTCCTCGCCCCCGACGCCGTCGAGGCCTTCAAGAAGAACGCCATCCCCTCCAAGCCCAAGCCCCACACCCGCAAGGCCGACAAGCACTGGGACCACGTCGTCAAGGGCGCCGACCTCGAGAGCATGTGGGTTGAGAAGGACGGCGAGAAGCACCGCCAGGTCGCCGGCAACCTGAAGAACTTCAACCTGCGCGCCAAGAAGGTCGATCCCGCCGCTCTCGGCGTTGACAAGGTCAAGCAGTACAGCGGTTACCTCGATGACGAGGAGAACGACAAGCATCTCTTCTACTGTGAGGAATCACCAACATCCATTTTGCTCGCCTTATCGCACCACTAACATCTTGACAGGGTTCTTTGAGTCCCGCAATGACCCCAAGAACGACCCCGTTGTCCTGTGGCTCAACGGCGGCCCCGGCTGCTCCTCTCTGACCGGTCTCTTCATGGAGCTCGGCCCCGCTTCCATCGACAAGAAGCTCAAGGTTGTCAACAATGAGTGGTCCTGGAACAACAACGCCTCGGTCATCTTCCTTGACCAGCCTGTCAACGTCGGCTACTCGTACTCCGGCTCGTCCGTCTCCAACACGGTCGCTGCCGGTAAGGACGTTTACGCCCTGCTCTCCCTCTTCTTCCACGAGTTCCCCGAATACGCCAAGCAGGACTTCCACATCGCTGGCGAGTCGTACGCTGGCCACTACATTCCTGTCTTCGCCTCCGAGATCCTCTCTCACGAGGACCGCAACATCAACCTGAAGAGTGTTCTGATTGGCAACGGCCTCACTGACGGCTGGACCCAGTACGGCTACTACCGCCCCATGGCCTGCGGTGAGGGTGGCTACCCCGCTGTTCTCGACCAGGGCGAGTGCCAGGCCATGGACAACGCTCTGCCCCGCTGCCAGAGCTTGATCAAGAACTGCTACGACTCCGGCAGTGTCTGGTCGTGCGTCCCCGCCAGCATTTACTGCAATAACGCTCTCATCGGCCCCTACCAGCGCACAGGACAGAACGTCTACGACATCCGCGGCAAGTGCGAGGACAGCAGCAACCTCTGCTACTCTGCTCTTGGCTGGATCAGCGAATATCTCAACCAGGATGACGTCAAGGAGGCTCTCGGCGCTGAGGTCGACAGCTACGACAGCTGCAACTTTGACATCAACCGCAACTTCCTGTTTGCTGGTGACTGGTTCCAGCCCTTCCACCGCGTCGTTCCCAAGCTTCTCGAGAAGATCCCCGTTCTCATCTACGCCGGTGACGCCGACTACATTTGCAACTGGCTCGGCAACCGCGCCTGGACCGAGGCTCTCGAGTGGCCCGGCCAGAAGTCTTTCAACAAGGCCGAGGTCAAGGGTCTGCACGTTGGCAAGGGTAAGGAGTACGGCAAGGTCAAGACGAGCGGCAACTTCACCTTTATGCAGCTCTACGGCGCCGGCCACATGGTTCCCATGGACCAGCCCGAGGCCTCTTCCGACTTTTTCAACCGCTGGCTCGGCGGTGAGTGGGTTGCTTAAGTGCGTTCGCAAATGTGACATTACGAAATGAGAACGAAGTGTCGTGGAGGAGAATATCGTAACAGGAACGCTTGAATTGGTTCATGGTGCTAGACTGGGGAATACTGGAGTATGTTAATACCGAAAGACCCAGTCGTCTTGTATCATCGGGCAGCGCCAGTGTCAGCGCGGCGCGATAGAATCTAGTTACAGTGTTAGAATTATCAACTTTTTTTCACGTAAAAAACTTGTCAATCTGGTGGTCCTGTGACATTTTGGTTTGTCCATCGCCTGGGACTAATGTTTCGGAGATGAGTCGAAATGACGGTATTAGTCACCGGCGACGCCCATTTCCAGACAACCAGTCACCGGCGACGCCCATTTCCAGACAACCTGGAAGTCCAGTGCCCGCAAAACAACGTCAGAACAGCTGCGCCGTACCTACCCGCCTACAGATATTTCACCGCCCGCTGCCCCTCCTTGCAGCTGCGCCGGACTACACACTACCCCGCCAAAATTTCTCTGGCAACGACCCCGAACAAACATATGCGGAAACACCACTCATTTGAACACACAAACAGTCGCAACAACCACCAAAGAAAGCCCCGTCCATCTCTTTCGCAAACGAAGCCCGCCTTACGAAAAGAAGAAGACAGAAAAAACTAGCCGCTGCCCGTCGCAGTAAAAACCGCCAAAATGTCTTCGCGGATCAACCAGCCGTCGAACCAGATCAAGCTGACCAACGTGTCGATGGTGCGGCTCAAGAAGGGCAAGAAGCGGTTCGAGATCGCGTGCTACAAGAACAAGGTGATGGAGTGGCGGTCGGGCATCGAGACGGACCTGGACAACGTGCTACAGATCCCCAACGTGTTCCTCAACGTGTCCAAGGGCCAGACGGCGCCCAAGGAGGACCTGGAGAAGGCGTTCGGCAAGGGCAAGAGCACGGACGACATCGTGCTCGAGATCCTGAAAAAGGGCGAGATGCAGGTCGGCGGCAAGGAGCGCGCCGAGCAGCTGGAGCGCGTGCACAACGAGGTGATTGGCATCGTGGCGAGCCGGCTGGTCGACCCGCGGACGAAGAGGGTGTACACGACGGGCATGATCGAGAAGGCGCTGGACATGCTGAGCTCGGCGGCGCACGGCCTGGAGGACGGGTCGGCGAAGAAGGGGGGCAGCAACGCGCCCAGCGGGACGGGGACGCCGGCGGGCGGGGAGGAGGGGGAGAGCAAGCCGCGGGAGAAGGCGGCGCACTGGACGGGCGTGGTGACGACCAAGTCGGCCAAGAGTCAGGCGCTGGAGGCGATGAAGGCGCTGATCGCGGCGCAGCCCATCCCCGTGCAGAGGGCGCGGATGCGGTTGAGGGTTACGTGTGCGACGAGCGTGCTGAAGCAGGCCGTCAAGGACAAGGCGCCCAAGGGCGAGGGGGAGGAGCAGCAGAAGGCCGGGACGGTGAAGGACAGGATCCTGGGCTTCGTGGAGCAGGTCGAGAGCCAGGACGTGCTGGGGTCCGAGTGGGAGGTTGTCGGGTTCGTGGAGCCCGGCGCGTTCAAGGGGTTGGGCGACTTCATCGCCGGGGAGACGAGGGGGATGGGAAGGGTCGAGGTTCTTGATATGGCTGTCATTCACGAGGATTAAGGTGCAGGATAGAGAGAGTTACGATACCCCCTAGACCAAGGGCGTGTGGTTCTTAATGAGCAGGTCAAGTCACGACGCCCTTCACGATGCCAGTCGGCGATGCTACTGTGGCGAAACAAGACGAAAAAGCACGGCATGCCAGAGTCTCGGTCTCCTGACAGCGTGCACTCTTTCGATCCGATGAGGGCTGAACCAAGGTAGGTAGACAGTGACGTCGCTCGCCGCGCCTCATCTTGGATTGGAGAGCTTCCGGCGGAGACACATCGTGAAAGGCCCCACAGCCCTCCATAGCCATCGACGAGACCCAGGCCCGACCGCAGCCTCCGTCGTGAGCTGTCGAGCGAGGAACCGGAACGGCAAGGTCGATTCCACCAGCCGGGAGCAGCTCCGCTCGCTTGCGAAGCAAGTCGCACATGTTCGATTGAGAGCACGATATGTCACTGAGTTCCACCAAACACGGTCGTCCATCTGCCGGCCATGATGCGTAACACGGAAACCCGCTCATGGATCGGTCTTGGACAGGTACAAGACTGGACTTTTCAACGCCTCACTTCACTGAAAACCGAAATGTACTTTTTTAGCTTTTTGTTTTTTGGTATGATGGGACTCTTCCGTTCGTTATCTAGAGATGCCACCATCCTGCGCAGAATAGCAATCCCCTCGTTGTAATGCAGCAGAGAATCATCATCATGTAGTAGATGGATGAGAGAAAACCAGCCGAATCACGCCGCCTATTGTCCCCCGCACCCAGCAACAGCTTTTTGTCGTCAAAACGTTTAACCACCCTTCTTCTTGGAGACACCGACCGTGCGGCCGCGGCGACCGGTGGTCTTGGTGTGCTGACCGCGGACACGGAGGCCCCAGTAGTGACGGAGACCGCGGTGGGCGCGGATCTTCTTGAGGCGCTCGAGATCGTCGCGGAGCTTGGAGGCGACGCCGTTGGCAAGAATCTGGCTGTCCTTGCCGTCGACGATGTCGCGCTGTCTGTTGAGGAACCAGCCGGGGATCTTGTACTGGGTGGGGTTCTGGATGATGGTGACGATACGCTCAAGCTCTTCCGAGGTGAGCTCACCGGCGCGCTTGTTCAGGTCGACTGTGCATGTCGAGTCAGTACTCGCCTCTCGAGTGAAGCGGGCGCCTGCTTCGTCGGCGGGGAAATCGTAAACGTACCATCGGCCTTCTTGCACACAATGTTGGAGTAACGACGACCGACACCACCAATCTTGGTGAGGGCGTACATGACCTTCTCTTGACCACGAACGTTGGTGTCTGTAAAGCTTTCGTTAGCCCTCTTGCCTCGCTTCTCCTCCAGCTCGGAATCGGGAATGTCATCGAGGGTCGGGATGGGAACGTACTCAGAAGACGAAGGATGAACTGGAAGTTCGCTGCGGCGGGACGGTTAGCGGATTGCGCTCCATTATCGTGATTAGGATTGACGAACTCTTCTCCCCCGAGACGAGCGACATGTTGGGCAACTGTCGTACGATTGTTGCTCCTAAATGTCGGTGTTGATGGTTGACGACGAAGCAGGATCTACGGTAGAGTAAAGTGGTGGGCTTGGGTTGGGAAATTTTCTGGCCGCCGTGGGCTCTCGCTAGGGTAGGGTCACGTGGTTTCGGTGCAGGCGCGCGCACTTTCCGGGAAAATTTTGGGAGGCTCTGGTTGGCCCCCTCATGCTCCGCAATGGCGGGGCGGCGAAGCAGCCTGCATCGGTCGCATCCAATTGGTTGACTCTCTGGTTGCTGTTCTCGACCAGCCCAAGTCCACAAAATTTGACGATCTCGCCCAAGATGGCTTTTTGACAGGTTGGCAGGGAAGGCACACGAATTCGATTCCTCCCCGAAGAGCAGCCAATCACTAGATGGACCTCACCTAGCAAATGTCGAATTTATTATCCTTCTCTTCATCAATAATATTCACATGATATCTTGCTCTCTCCTCCTGTCTTCAGGAGTGCTACCAATATCTACCCTCCTCCGGCCACTCATGCTGGTTTAATTCGTTCTGTTAGAGTCCGTGGGTTAGACATGGTACAAGCAAGACTTGTATGCGGAGGCCGGTTCCGTTGATCTTTAAAACGACAGAAACCAAGTCAGCAGGAATAATTCCGTCTGAAAAGGCTGAGGCCTCCGTAGGTTTGACGCACCGCAGACTTAATCACATTTTAAGGTTTACATAGCTATCATCCTAGGATGTATACAAAATCTGAAGTGATCTTCTGTCATCTGCCAACAATGGATATGTTTTCCCAACGTCCTCATGCATCTCAGCGCGGGCATACCCTCTCAACCTCTGCCCAAATTCAGTGCCACATGCCAGATCTCATCCTTATGGTGCGGGTTGAGCTGCCGGAGCAGGTTGTGCCTGATTCGCGCCATCGACGATTGCCGCAGGCGATGCCGGAGCCGCCGCTGGCTCTGCCAAAGCTTGACCAACCGGCTGCCCCTGGTTCGCCCCAACAACGATAGCTGTCGGAGGTTGCGCGGCAGGCTGTTGAGCCGCAGCTCCTCCGGGGTTCGAGCCGATGACAACTACGCCAGATCCTGAGCTACCCTGCGGAGGCGTAGAAGCAGCCGCCGGTTGCGCCTGGTTCGCTCCGGCAACAATCGCAGCAGGCGGCGCCGGCGCCGCAGCGTCTCCTTGAGCCGGAGGTTGCGCGGCCGCAGGTTGACTAGCAGGTGGTGGCGCCTGGTTCGCGCCGGCAATGATAGATGCAGGGTTCGCCTGAGGCGAGGTCGCGACTTGAGCTGGGGGCGGAGCAGCAACGGCAGCAGGAGGGAGAGGGGGCTGTCCCTGGTTCGCCCCGACGGCGATAGCACCGAGAGGCTGTCCTACCTGGGCCTGTGCCGTGTTATTGAAGATACCCAGCCCCGACAAACCGGCAAGCTGCGCGGCAGCGATCTGCTGGAACGAAGAGAAAATAGTCGCCGCAGCACCCGCAAGCGCGGGATTGCCGCTGGCCGCGCTGGCCGCAGACGAAGCGCAGTCGGACAAGAACGTCGCCGAGTTCTCGACAAAGAGGCCCTGTTGGTTCGGCAAGATGATGGCCGCTGGGTCTGGTACGGTGAGGCTCAGTTGAGGAGCTTGCGTACCAGCCGGGAGGATGACGCTCTGGCCAATCTGGCCGAAGGGGGCCGCTTGGTCAAAGGCTGCGAGTTTGAGGCTGTTGTTGATGTTTTCGGGGGCGGCAGTGGCTTTGACGCTGGCGTCGGTGTTATTCGATGCGTCTGCCTCGGTTGAGGGGTCTTCCAGAGCTACGCGCGCGGCTCCGAAGGCGTCGGATTGCGACGTTGCGGCTTGTTGCGTCGAGATCTGCAGCGGCGTCGGGTCTGTAACCATTACCAGCGTCTGCTTGCCCGGCTGTCCGTTATCGGCGAGGAGCTGGTTGACAAGGTAGCGCTTGTTCTGCTGGCCTTGGTTTCGGTTATCGACCAGGCCAGTGACGGTGACAATAATGGTGTTCTGTTGCATGATATCAGCAAGAGGTTCCCACCAAAGGAATACCACGGGAACTCACTGCCTGCGGAAACTGTGCCTTGAAATGGTTGATGCGAATATTGTCCTTGACAGTCTGTAACTGGGTTGCGAGTGCGAGCTGTGCTTGTACTAGAGCTGCCAATTCCCTCTCGTTCTGGCGCTGCAGTTGGTTGATCTTGTCGAGGTTCTCCTGGACGACGATGATGTTGGGCCTGTTGATGTTCTGAACGATCGTCACATCCCCACCGCGGTTGTTATTGTTGTTCTTGCCCTTGTTGCCGTCATTCTTGCCATTGTTTTTGTTCTGATTCTGGTTTTGGTTTTGTTTCTGGTCCTGATTCTGACCCCCCTTGGCAGCGGCCTTCGTGTCCTGGGCAGGTGCTGTCGAGTTGTGTCAGTATCTTCTCGTACTTGCATACAGTCTCGCAACGTTCAACTCACCGGCACCAGCAAGTGAGCTGAATACAGCCAGAGCGGTGATGATGTGCTTCAGATGCATTGTTCTCCAAACTCAAACGCGCAGAATATTAGGGCTGACACGAGGGGTGGGAAGGTAGGATGCCAGGCACAGCCGACTAGACGGTGTTTGATTAAAGAATATGTATGTACGAATGAAGGCGAGGCGACCTGTAGGGTTCACCGGAAAGCAGAAACGGACGTGGGTAATTCAACGCGAGGCCCAGAGATCAACTCCTGCGAAGCAAATCCCGTGATCTCTATGGTCTGCTGCGAGGGTTTTGTGCCTCCGAGGGTTTTGCTTTTATGTTATAAACCTCATCACCAACAAACCCCCGTACCGACGAAGACAGCCTGTCGATGAATCCCACCTGCCACCGGCATCAAAGTTTCCGTCTCCTCAGCGGAATGCCTTGACAACGCGGGCGATTTGCAGACTGGCGGACGGACGATCTAGGAGACATGTCTCGTCAAGAGACCCGGCCCCAGTCGACGGAGAATAAATCAAACGGCTCAGCATAATCCAACAGGGGTCGTCGCATATCCAAATGACAACTGTCGAGCGGTGAGACAAGGAGGGGGTTGCCTTTGGGAAGGGGAAAAGGGGAGTCTCCAAGCTGTCTGCCGAACTCTGCCTCTCCTGCCATCCAACCTTGACAGGCACACTGACATGCCGTCTCAACCGTCTATGCTACCTGTCAACGGGGCATCATCCCATCGACGACGAATTTGGTTTCGGGACCAGGCCACCAATGAAGTTGTTTGCCCTCGACCCCGGACACATTCGCGTAGGGCGGAAGAGCCTCATCCGGGTCCTTCTCAATTGGGGCTTTCTCTTCTCCTTGTCGCCGAGTCAGGTGTCGGCATGTGTCACGTCAACAAGAACTTTGGCAAGTCGTTGCGACGATGCTGATGGCAATCACTGCGCATCTCCGTCGGTGATGTTCGGCATGGCAAATCGCCAAGGTAGATCAAGGCTAGGATGAAGGGATTATTGAGCCAAGTCATGTGCACCCTCGTTGAGGAGTATTTGCTGCGACAGCATCGCCAACAGTAGCATCATTGATGATGCGACTCTTAAGATGGGCCCAGAGAGGTCAGACTCGGAAAATAAGTTGCCATTTGAGTTAAGCTCAAGCCCGATACTCCTGCCAAGATTTGGGCATAAGCTCGACTTTGTTCCGCCCAACTCGACGACAGCTTGGCTTACGGGGTGTTGAAGCTTGTTTTCTTCGGATCAGATTGCAGTTTGGCAGTGGGCAGATGGAGCACTCTCGAAACACGACGGCGAGGCGCTAATCCCTGTCCACGTTTAGTAGCGTACTAACTACAATGCTCCGTCAGTCATACTTGCAGGGAACATATGTCAACCAGGAATCCATGGCGTGTTACCTCGTGTAAGCATTACTCCTATTAACTATACTGTCGTCCGTTGAGCCGGGGCGTATGAATTCGCGAGTCCCAGTGCGGAGGTCGTCATGCAATCCCATCAAGCTCCGTAAATCGCGTTTCCTAGCCATAGCATCGCCAACAACCCAACAACACGTAGCTTCAATGCGCTGGCCGAGATTGCTGAGCTGTTCAGCTTCGCATGTTCCGCTTTCTCTGCCGCTTTCTCCGCTGCCACTGCAGTCTTCCACGGAACAGGACTCTTCTTACCGTCCTTAATCGGCATGGAGCGGCCTAGAGTGATCTCTTCGATATCCTCCTTCTTCTCCGTTCCTGTCAAAGAGCAGGCAAGCCGCTGTGTGGCATTGTGGCTTTTGGCACAGGCCCAGAGAAAGACGGCGGCGACGATCACAACCTCCGCCGCCCTCGGTAAGTGACCACGACGTCCGAGCCTCAAAACGCCTGCTCCATCGCTTCCAAGCCAAATGTGGTGGTGAAGCACATATGCCTCCAGAGACATCCGACCTAGAGCGGCAGCAAGCGGAACATGAAGCTCGCGCAGCCCTTGAAGTGAATTGCGCGTAATGACAGCCGACAGGACAAACCAAGGGCTAGTATAGGGGTGGAATGTGTCGTAAGAATCATTGTTCCGGTAAACTTGGGCCGCGAAGGCGAGAATGATGAAGACAATGAGATAGGCAACGGCGAAGAAGATCATTATCGGCTTCACCGGTATCGCATCTCGTTCGGGGTACACAACTTCTAACAGTCCACGGTCGAGCCCATCATTGATTCTTGCCCAAGGCGCGCGAGCGTTGATGCCGTGTTGGCGTCGTCTGAGGACTGAAACTCGATGCGTGGCTGCGGCAGTGAGTATACCAAAGTAAGGCACAAATCGATCAAGGGCAAAATGTGCACGCAGTGTGTTCACGTCCCAGTGTATGCCGCTTGTCGACTTGAGAATTCGCAAGAGTATTTCCAAAAAATGAGTACTGCGCACCAAAAAGGTTGTGCAGCTTGCGAAGACCACAATCTTTATGAAGAAAGCCGCGGGATTATTATTGAGCGTCCTGAAGCAAGCCAGCGATGCGTAGGTTACTCCGAACCAGAAAGACATCAGCGGCGCTGAGTAGATGATCCATTCGCTGGATGTCGCAAGCCCGAGAATGCAGCTTAGAAGGTTGAGTCGGCACAGCACGTATGTTACGCGGCGCAACGAAAGGTCCTCAGTGCGAAGAAAGTACGAGGTATGGCCGTAGCAGGACAGGAAGATGTAAGTTGCCACAAGGAACTTGTGCACCTTGTACATCGCCAGAGACTCTGATGCTGCGTGGTAGTTGTAAAGCAAAATGAAGGCCTGCATCCACCCTTTCCATTCATCGGTCTGCTCTCGGGATAGGAATGAGGTCGTTGTGAGGCCCCTCGTTGACGAGAGAGCAGCTGGCCGGGACCGAAGGGAAAGAGCTGCGAGAATTGCTAGGCCGATCACAGGTAGGACGAAGTCTGGCACATCAAAGTGTTTGTCCTGCTTGATAAGGAGATGTGTCCTGTCGGCCAGAAGGGAGTAAACCGCTACAGCGACGAGTGTTGCCACCGCAATGAGGACGTCCATTATTTGGGAGGTGCGCGAAGAAGGGAATGCATCTTGTCGTCTGTCCAAAAACAGAACAGGCACAGACAGTATGCTGAGGCCCAGAATGATTACCTGCACCCTCGTAAGGGAGGGGTACGGCGCACAGCAGGTGATCTGGTTGGCATATCCTCGCCTCACCATCCCAGCGTTACAGTGAGCGTTGAGGACCACATCAAGCTTCCTTTCGGCTACAATATCCACAGCGTGGAGACCATCGTCGAGGAGCGCGTCGTCGTGACCATCCAACATGGCATTGTAGCTCCAAAGAACATGTGATTTCTCGGCCGGCTTCAAGTGTTGCAAGTTCCAGTTCATAGCGTCGATCTTCTCTGGAGTAATGGTTTTTGCACGGGACGTCAAGAGCTTGTCAAATGCCGGGACAGGAACGGGTGCGACGAGAACGTGGTTGGAGAGCTCCTCGAAAGCCGACTGCGACTTGCTCTGAGGCAAAGGCACCAAGTGGTGGATATCGCGGTGCAGGTACGGCATGAGGTTACTGATGCCTTCTCTGAAGAGCTCCAGATACCGGTCGCCGCCCTGGCGGGCTGCCCACAGACCCGGGGTTCCGGCGACAATAAGCGCGGGCGAGTCTCGGCCCTCCTTGCGGACGAGTTTCTCGTATTCCGCGGAGCCAGGGCGTTCCCGGAATCGTGCCAATTGGCTGAAAAGGCCGGTGGAGTTGAGCCATGGGTCCCAGATAAACTCAAGTTTGACACCATCGACTTCCTTCGTAAGGTTGCTATGCTTGTCTTCGGAGACGGCGAAGTCGAGAATGGCCTTCTCGGCCACATGGTGGTCGAGGCGCGTCATAGCGGCGAAATAGACCTGGCGCATGGTGGAATCACCAACGATGACGAAACGACGGTCTCTGAAGCAGCTCGAAAGATCCTCACGAGACATCTCGCGCATTCGGCAGTCTTCAGGTTCCCATTTCTTGAACACGTCTCTCGGCAGACTGGAATCGGGACTGGAGCGCCATCTGCCACTTGAGAGCAGGCTGTTGCATCTGTAGGGATCGTTTTTGCCTGTGACCGTGTTAGCCCGCGTCTCCTTCTCCATTGGGGAACGCAAAGGTGGGGGTGCCCGGGGGAAGCAGCAAAATCGCACCGGATACAAAGTACTGATAGACAACACAAAAGATGAGGATGGCGAGGGAGACTCGCGGCACAGTTCGGCGAAGAATTGGCGAGCCCCCTGCGGAGGCTGCCAACCTCTGGATGCGGAGCATCAGGGGCGAGGAGGGAGCAAAGAAAGGAACCAGGCGCGTGACTTGAATCAATGTTCCGACTGGTGACGGCAGCGGCGGTCGTGGTCGGCGGGAAACGGCATTCTCTACCGCCCAGTGTCGCAGAAGGTTTCCCAGGCCGCTCGGTTCTGGCTGCAGTGCGGCGCGGCGCGACTGAGAGGGGACGGACGGGACGTACAGGACGGCGACACAGGCTCACACGATGGTCTCGCGAGGAGGAGGTTGAGACGATAGAGGAGCTGACAAGAGGACCGAGGAAGAAGGATCAGACTGGTGAGCTATCGGCTGAAGCACCCCAGGAGCGCATGTGCAAGAGCGCGGCTGCCATTTCCCTTATAATGCCAGCGAGCCCATGGGCTACAGAAGCCAAGAGGTGGACGGATGACAGGGCTGGCGCCGCCAAGAGGCCGCTACGGAAGGAGACCCGTCCATGTTCTTGGGATCTCATTCCTCAGCCTGTCAGCCTGGAGGGGTGGGAAGCTTCCGGGCGGAAGCAACGCATATTCGGGGCGTTGGGGACGAAATATGGGAGGGGGCATCATTGTCAGCGCCTGCGTTGGCTCGTTGGCGAGATGCGAGACCCAAGATAACAGGCCAGAAAGCGAAAAAGGCCCTTCCGTGATCCCTGCCGCGGCACGCTCCTTTTGGAAGGGCAACACGCGACCACCACCTTGAGGCACCTGCCCGAAGTGCACATGTACTGTGCCTAGGAGAGCAACGGCTGCAGGGGCACACAGTGTGGGCCTGGGCCGCACGCACCAATGATGACAGTGGAGCCGGGCAAACACAGTGCGGTCCACCGGCTTGGCCAGTGCTGCACCCTGACAGCCAAGCAGGCGCACTGCTCAAATTTTTTATTTTTCCCTCGTCTCTTTAGGCAGACTTCTTTTCTCCCTCGCATCTCTGCATTTTCCCGTCATCCTTCGGTTTCATCCAAGATGCCGGCGCAACCGACGGCGCAGCTCTTGGTATCTTGGAGCCGAACATGTCGTATCAGAACAATCAATTACCCATTGAGGTACAAGCGACAGGCAACAGAGTCAATTGACCGACGGTTGCAGAAGCGCCAGGTAGGCATCGGCAAGACAGGGCGTCCTTTCTTACAGTGACACATTTCGTCGTCTTTTGCCATTGCTCGATCAGTTTAGCCTCCTCGACTGCTGATCTTGAGCCGGATACACCGCACCTCGTGTGACGTGTACAAGACAAGAAAAAACCCCAGACAATGCTTTTTGAGTACGGAACCTTTAGACTCGAAGTGAAGGATTTCGTAATTTATCTATTGTCACACTTCCTGGCCGTGCCCACTGCCTGTCCGGCAAGATGAAACCACCTCCGTGGTAGCTTCTCGGGGAAAAACGTAACTCATTTCAAAGAACCCGTCGCAAAGTCCAAGTGCCTAGTTCCATTCCCCAAACAACTGCCTCCCATCACGACTTCCATGTCTCAAAAACCCAGCGGAAATAAACTGATGTTATCCCCCAAAAAGTAAACAGTCTCAGAACCGTTTCTTGAGCGTAGCCTCCAGCAGCGATTGCAAACCCTGTCGATCGAATTCGCTCAGTTGGACTCTCTGGGCTGAGCTGACGTGCTCAACCTCCACATTCTCTATCTTCCGGATGAGCAGGAGTTCGGCACTACCCAGACAATCCATGACTCTGGGCTTCTTGTACGCCAAAGGAAAGTATGCTGCCAGTTCCTTGTCTCGCTGGTTGAGATGGGTTGTCGTGGACTTGGAAATCTTGATCGTAAGGTTCCGGAGGTTAGGGCACTTGACAGCCAGTTGCTTGAATGCCTTGTCGGAGAGGGGGCCACACCAATGGATGTGGGCGTTTCGCAGATACCGGCGCAGCGTTCTGTCAACCAAGAGATGCTCGTCCAGGCAGCAGCAGCAGGGAAAATACCAGGTCCTCCTCTGGAAGAGGACACTCCAGAACTCATGGCGCATTGCCTTGCCCAGGGTATCGAACAAAGCCTTCTGCTGCTCAGGGACTGATCCAAAGGCAAGTCTCTCAGGGTTGACGCAGCCGCACTTGTTTGCCCACTCAACATGTATGAATTTCTCTGGTCCACCATGCTGTTCGTCGACAATCATGTTGAGTATGCGCCCTCGAATCTCTCTGGGTAACTTCAGGAAAGGGAATCCTGGCAGGTCGGGTTCACGATCTATCCCATAAAAGTCAGAAGAATTCCCCAAGGACAAAGACCTCATGGGACTTACTGGCAATTTCCAATATCTCTGTGCACATGTCAATAAGGAGGAGGCAGGTCTTTGTCTCCTCAGGCTTCTTCACCATCAACGTCGCACACTTTCGAATTGTCTCGGGAATTGCCTTGCGGTTCTCTGCACTCAGGCGAACCTGACGACCGAGCTCGGCCTCATCGGCGCAACCACCCTTGAATTCATCTAGGAGTTGCAGAAGCTTCTTGGCATTCTTGGAGAGGCCGAAACGGACGGGAACATTGGTCATCTGCATGACATACCAGTTTTTGGTGCCCTGCATGGTCCAAAATGGAGGTGCCGCCATGTTTGCGGCTTTGCGGCCTGCTTGTTGGTTTTCAAGGTGGTTTTGGTGTCTTTGGGGATACTGGTCTCTGCTCTGTGTTGAGGCAGACACCAATAGATAACGTGGTTAGGTGGTTTAGTCGGTAGTGCCTGTATGATTCCTTTCTTCTTTTGTGTTGAATTGTTTGCAAGCAGGACTGGCATTGTTTGAGTCAGTACATCCCCATCACATCTGGTGATACAACACACCTGCGCGTTGAGTGTATGCTCAGGGTTTGGCTGAACGTGTTGCGGTTCGTAGCGGAGCCTCGCAAAGCAGTCTTGGGGGTGTGTCGCCCAGGCAAAAACTGCAATTGCGGAAATTTTCTGGCTGGGTTGTCCTCCAAATCTCAAGTGAGATGTTAAAGGCCGAGTGTACTGGCAAAACACATGGTCAGTCAAGTGTAAGGACACTTATGTATTGGTGATCTTGGATGGTCTCCAAGGCCACCCTTTCCAGCAACAGTGACCAGCCTTCCGTATTCAGGAAGACAAAAATCGAGTTTGAGGGTGAAAATGAACAGCCGGTTGGGGGAATATAGAATGCTGAGTCCCAGATTTCAGAAAGAGGCGCGAAGGGGAGGATGAGATGGAAAATGAGAAATGTGTGAGGGCTGAAGTGAAGTAATGCCGGGCGACAAAAGAAAAATATCGTAGGCCGACGGGAACTGACCAATCCTGTATGGCTAACATTCACAATGTGTGGTGAAGGTGGTGAGAAAATATCACCCTTGATGAGTTTGGAGATATGGTGAAAGACTTGGGGAGGGGAGGCAGCGCGTCACTGGATCACAGCTGTATTGTAGTTGGTTGAGGTCGTAAGATGACTCGCTTAAAAGTAAATAAAAGCCTGTGGGATGGGAAAAAAAAGTGAGGTAAACAAGGCAATAACCTAGGTAGGTAACTGAGGTAAGTGCATCTGAAGATGTCGCGCAGGGAAGGCGCAGGGCAAGTGGTTCGCTCCAGAGCCAGCACCTTCCGTTCAAACCACACACATAGAGTGATTCACAGCTGTATGCCAAATGTCACATCTTAGAAAAGTAGGATGGACAAGGGAAGACAACTGATTAGCTTCTCGTCACGTAATCTACTTAACTTAGAACAAACAATCTCGATGTATCATGAAAGAAAAGAAAAGGGGAAAAGAAAAGAATTCCAACATCTTCTTGGTCTCAAAGACCATTCACATTCACATCGACCAGAAGCAGGCAGTACGGGCCATTTTCATAGAGGAAGGTAAATTCATTTCTTCCAGATTATGTATGTGTATATGTTTTACTTAGTGGTATTGCTCACATTTCTCATTACCTCGAAGCCCACGATTCAGCTCCTGGCAAACTCAAGGTATACCCAGGCGACATTAATCTCCTGGCTCATAGTCCCAACCGTTTTCCAAATCCCATAAACAACTCGAACTCCGTTGCGATGCAGCTTTTCTAAAACAAATGCCAGAGCTCCCTCTCATACCGCATGGGCCCTCAAACTCTTTCGTCCTCCTCCGGCACAGACCGAATAAATGGCCCCTCATGAGCCATCGAATTCATGCGACGCGGACCGTCATCCACGCTGTTGTGCCTCGAGTTGCCCGGGCTGACACCGATGCTGTAGTAGCTCGAGCGTTGGTCTCGACTGGGCTGCCTCTTGCCAAACGTGAAGCCGTTGAGAATCTCCTGGTGTCTGAGGTTGGTCTCGCTGAAGGGTCTCTCGCGGGGGTCGGGCTTCTCCTTGGTGGCCTTCTTCTTGGGCTTCTCCTCCTTCGTCGACCGCCAGCCTAGTGTCTTGGCGAGGCGAAGAGCTGGCGACTTGGACTCTGGTGACGCCGGGCCTGCTTGACTGGGCTCAGAAATGGACTTGCGGCGGCGGAAATGGTCGCGGATGGCCATTGTGAGCAGGCGAAAGGTTTGGTGATGGGAAGTTGGTATAAGTCTGCCGACACAGCGACCTCAATCTGGCAATATCGAAGATTGGGCGATGATGCAGAGGAATGATGTGAAGAAGATGACTGACACCAGGCAGTGAGTGAGGTTGCGTCAAGTCTTGGAAGATAGCTGTGGATGGTGGTCTGGAAGGTCCAACGAGAACGACGGGAAGGGGGTGCCAAAGGTATTTAAGAAGCGTCGGGAGGCAGACCTTTACATAGGGGAGAAGCAAGACGGAAGTGGCAATCCTACACAAAAGCAGCACCGTTGGGATGACCCGAAATGGTGGGATGCATGTTGTTCGACGGCCTGCCTTGGACCTTGCATTGGTGGGGTCGGCACGCCGAAGCCCAAGTCGCCAGCTTGCAGCCCCAAACTACCTTACACCACCACACCACCCCAGACCAGACCTGGCCGTCCACACCCCGGGCCCGCGTTACGTGCCTAAACGGAATGGCATGCTGCAGGGCGCTACGCCTCTACGGATGTCTGCGGGGGGCATTTCTTGGACGCGGGCCGACGTCAATCCAAAAACCTCTGGCCTGGCTGTCGTTCTCGATCAAGTGCCCCTCGATAATACTGCGACCAATGGCCCTCGCGCCCGATTCTCGCTGCTCGCCGCTGATCGAGATGATCAACACGGTGGCGGGGCCACGGTCTGCGACGGTCTCGACCCAGCATCCGCAGTCATTGTTCTGGAAGGTGGTCGTCCAAAAGTGTGTTCTTTCAGGGCTATGAACCGTCTCCGATGGTCCCGGCACCGGCCAGCCCGACTAGTGCGCCCAAGGTCTGGACGCAGCCATGTCTCGCTGATTCTCAGGTACCTCGAGTACATGGGCACAATTGGTGACACCCCACGGTCTTAGGGATGAGGGAAACCCCGCGCGTGCATGCTGAAAGGACATCCATTGGTGCATTTATCTCCATGTCCGCCAAACCATCACCGGAACGCCGCTGTCAGCCTAGAGGCAACCGCCCGCCGGCTGCCAGCGTCAAGCGATGGCCGTCGTCGAGCTTTGCCAAATGCTAATCATGTGTTGAGTAAACACTGATGCAAGCAAACAAAGAGCATTGCGTCTTGTACAATCGCCTGAGACTGCTGACTGCCACCCCACCTTCCTCCCAGTCCTGTAGCTCATCGAGATATGCACTCGGCCCCAAAAATCCCTGCACTGCTAGATCCCAGTCCGCCGAGAGCCGTGAGCCCCCAAGCCAACGCTGCCGACTCCCAGTCCACTTCGCCATCAGGCAGGGCATCTCCTTCAATCGCTGCGCGGCTTTCGCTAGGGGTGGGTTCGTACGTAGCCTCGGGTGCGTGCTCTGGCTCTGTCGTGGCTTTTCTGGCTCGGGTTCGGCGGGCTCCTTTGGAAACTTTGGAGGCAGCTGTCTCCGAAAGGTCCAGTTGTTCGGACTTCGCTTTCGCTGCGCGGGTCTTGCGTCGCGTGGAGGCCGCGCTGTCCCGGCTGGCTATTTCCGTTTCCGGCGTTGATTCATCGTTGCCTTCCAGCAGTCTGGGTATTGGCTGCGCCTTGGCGACATGCTTCTGGGCGAACGGAGTCGCAGAGGCCAGAATTTCGTTCGCGTCGAGCGCACGTGTTGCTGCCCATAACCCTTGGCTGACACCGCTGAGCAAAACGTCCCATGCCACAGCTGCCACAACAGGATGGTCTGATGCCGATCCCAGCACCTTCCCAAGCGCCGTGGTTGTCCGCTCCCACGTCGAGCGCTCCTCTCTATCGAAGGGGAGGAATCGGCTATGACGATGGTAATGGGCATCTGGTGCGTTGTACAGCAGCCCAAGAGCAGTTCCTTTGAAGTGGAAGGCGAAACTCGCTGTCGACAGGAACCGGAATAGCTCGGTGACGATGCCGTAAGCCCCGTGATGATCGGGATACACAGTTCCCCAGCTAACCGGAACAACGGCAGGAATGACGACAGGAGCAAACGTCAGAGCCCGTCCTAGGATCGCGATATTGGCAAAAGTGGCTGTTCCTGCTGTCGAAGGAGCCCAGTATATCAGGACATACGCAAAGCAGAATGACGCCAGAAATAGAGCCGGGTGTGGGAACCAGCCAACAGGTTTTTTGGGAGACAGCTTGTTGCGAAGACGTGCAAGTATCGAAGCTGCTTGTTCCTCATTTTCAGCACCAGACGGAGCGGGTGTTAGGAGAAGCGCCATGTAAAAGAGGTTCTGCGCAAACGACAAGTTGACCAGGTGGGCTAACGCCAAATACGCCCAGAGAGAGCGAATGTGCCTCCTTCTCCCCTCGACAGCTAGCAGCAAACTCCACGAGATCGTCGCGAGTTCGACCTGCTGGCCCCACCAGAATCGGCGTGCCTTCTCGGCGATGATCTCGAGAGCGTCCAAGTAGACAGGAGTGTCAGTCAACCAGCGAGCAACGTGGACCTGAGTCGCGTTTTCGCTGCCATACGGGAAGGCACCCTTTTCTCCATAGAATCTGCAATTGGATGAGTATTTAGACAAAGAACCAGGCTCGGGTCAAACAAACCGCACCGGCGCCTCCACTCCGCGCTGATCGGCCCAGACACGGTAGGAAAGTCTCGCATAGTTGGAAGTCCAGTACCCTGCAAGAGACAAGCTGATGACGGCAAGGCTCGCGAAGAGGGGTGCGAGCGTTGACCTCCGAACGAGTCTTGCTCGGGTTCCTTGAGAGGGAGGCAGGTCTAGGTACGATCCGTACAGACCTCGGGCGACGGTGAAACCCAGATATGCCACCGTCACCGCGTGGCCGCCCACCAGGCTCAAAGGCAGGTATCTGGAAGAAACGTCAGACCGTTGGTCGCCACCGTTCTTTGATGCAAATGTGAACGTACCTCACCTCCGGCTCCAGGGGCACAGGCGCCATGTTTTATCTCTTCAATGTTGTTGCTCTGGTGGTTGAAGCACGATTTAAGACAGGTTTCTGAAGGTAGAATGGAGATGAGGTCTTGGTCGACCCCCGAGGCCGAAGGACGTAAGTGCTGCGCGCGTCATCGTCACACATCTGCGTCCGTTCCTTGGAAGGTCAACTGCCAGGCTCCTGCCACTGATGATCACGGACTGTCTGTACCTCTACCTCTACTGTATGCGAGTTTGCCTTTGCGACTTTGTAGCGATACGGACAGGGTTTCTGCCTCAAGGGCGGGGCTGTGGTGCCGCGCACAGACCAATGGAGGCCGGAGAAACACAAACGGCGGCTTGGGTAGCGCGGAACCCCAATCAGCCCCACCCCTGGACAACCATAAATTCTCTTCTGGCGATGCCACATCTTCTCCTTCTCTTCTTCTTCTTTACATCAGTAAGGGTTAAGCTTACACCGTCATGTGTAAATTTAATTTCTTCGTGGCGGCTCCGCTATGCGGCTTGCTGAGGGTTGTCCTTGTTCTCTGTGGATTTCCTTCCGTTCCCGGCCCCCTAAAATAAACACCATGTGAACACCTTTCCTTATCAGCCGAGTACGACAACTCTTCCTGGTATTTGACTGTGGGGTGGTCTCAACAGACTTTTCGGAGGATTCTGCTTTGAATTCAGTAATAACCACTGCCATCCTGTCCGCGCTGTCGACGAGCTGGACCAAATGGCGAAGGCTGCCAGTCGTGTGAAAAACTCTGACTTGCATCTGCCCGGCACACAACGTCGCGAGCCGCGTCCAAATTCAGCCTGCTGCAGGGGCAGCAGCGCCAGCTGGATGCTTACATAATTATTTTGTTGACCAAACCACTCGACGGTTTTCAGCCCCAGGCCTGTGTTCAGAGGCAAGAGGCAGACAGCCGTGAGCCAGTATTGTTGACAGAAACCTTTTAAATTGTTCAGACCGGGTATTGTGCGTGAAATCAACCTCGTCAGTACCTATGTGGGATGGCGGTGAGCTTGCTGGGCCCGTTCTGGCCGGTTTGCAGTGCGGAATGGTCGCTCAGCAATTGTCATTCAGAAGGCACGGTAACAAGGTGTTGTTCAATTTGTCTCGAGGTACTACCGGGAGACAGGAAGGACGTTTTGAGGAAAACCCGAGAGCATGACCCTAAGTCGGCGGGAGAAGAAAACTACATGAATACCCTTCAATCAAATCAATCCAACCCTACGGGAAAACTGACACAGTTTGCGCCAAGGGACCTTCTTGGCTCAACTCATTCACCAGTATAGTTCGTGCTCATCCAGATTCTAGTGCCTCAGACGTAAGCCCTACCACTTCCAGAGCGACCTTTCCTCCAAACCAAGAAGACAAGAACGATGGTAGCCAATGCAAAACCAAAGGTCACAAATTGCATGGCCTGGTCAGCTGTGGCCTTCTTGCAGTTGTCAACAAGCTGCTGGGTGTTTGTGGCGCCGTATCCCCACTGTCCGTCCACCTTTGTCTTCCCACGGTTAACGAGGTCGTTGTCACGCAATTTGGTCCACTCGTCTTCGGTGTTGGGATCGCATGTGACTCCACGGAGGCCGATAGCAATAGCCTGGGGGACCATTAGTAACCGAATGCCCAGAGCTCAAAGTCTGTGTACTTACAATACCACCCGCAAGGAGCAATAGTCCGCTGACAGCATCAAGAGCCATTACAACGAGGGCCGGGATAGCCTCGAATAAAACTGCCACGATGCCAAAGAGAGCAACAACCAACCCGAAGCCACCAGTAAAGGCGCTATACTTCGTCGTTGTAGGTGCATCGCCGATTCTCTGGGTCTTGATGAGCTCAATGGAGAGGGCGAGGACAACGATAGCCATGATGCCCTGCTCAGTGTTAGCACACTACTTTCGAGTGGTGATTGTGATCATATGATACTAACCTGAAGGGCCCAGATGCCCATGCTAATGAATTTGAGCATTGTGACTGATATAATACGATGGGTACTGAGTTGTATGATCTTGTCGTTAGCGCCCCCTGGCTGACGGTTCGACGCTCTTTTAAAGATGAATGTGCCAAGGAGTTTAGCCAACCCCAGTGAGACACACAAATAGAAAACGAGGAATCAAACAACAGGCTGGGAAGGGAATGCTTTTTGCCCTTAAATAATGTGACTCAGTCACGTACACACGGGGTTGGCCTATGGCAAAGCATGACGGCCAGTGGCACAAGGCGCTGGTAGGCACCAGCGAAAATAAGTCCTGCCACCGATGCAACTCCCAAGGCGGCACAGCATGTTATTCCCCGTCCTAGCTCAGCCCGGTGACACATAGATGAGAGGATCATGCATGTTCGCGTTCTAGTATGACCAACGAGGCACAGCTACTACCGAGTCCTGGCCGGCAGCTAGTAGGCCTGCTAAACTCCGAGACACTCGCCCGGGCGAGACATTCCTTCGCGGCATCCATGAGGCTTCCAGGTTGCTTCGTCCGCCCCTGAAGGATGCCCTACAGCCAACAGCCACTGCCGTTGCCTGAGTGGCACAGCGGTCGTGGGCCCAACCTTGAGCTCACGCAAGAGTCTGTCTCAGACGGTATCGGATCAGCATAACGAAGGCATTCGTTTAGAATAGGGTAGGTGGGTAGGACACGTGGGGGCTGGTAAAGCTGGCCTGGAAAAGCAGCCGACATTGTTTTCAGTGGGCTGAGTCTCGCAGATCGACAAACATGTTGGTTCAGGATTCCTGTTGGCGCTGGCGCCAGGATGCCGTCGGGTGTAGTCAAGACTTGCTTTTTGCTAAATTAAGACGAGCTGGGCGGTGCCTTGCGGCTTGCGCCCAGCTTTGCCGTGCCGCCTGCACAGGCGGTCGCAGCCTAGCTTCAGTGGAACCCAACCGCAAACGCTCGGGAGGCACTTTGGAATGATTACCTAAGGAATCCCCTCGGGTCTGGTACTGCACGAGCGCTGACTCATCCGGAGTGTCTAAAGCAGAGCACGTGCCAGCTGGAGGTAGTCCTTGCCAAATTCCAGCGGATTGCTTCCGTCACTTCCCACTGCACCCACGCTGGAAACGCACGGTCCAAGTCGCGACTGGGTGCCCAAATTTTTTCGATAGCTTCCATCATCGGCCGAACAAACCCACGTCTCCTGTCCTCTGACCAACCCCGATCTCCGGCTTCAATCCATCCGCTACGTCCACAATCTTCGCCATGTCGTCGCTCTGGGATACTTTTTCTGGTCGCAAGTCCTCTCAGAAGGACACGGGCGCCTCGCACACCTCCACGACACCCCAAGAACCCTCAAACACACTCCAGACTGCGCCCACCCCGTTCGACCCTTCAGCAGGATCTGGTGTCGAGTCTTTTCTCCAGAGCTCCGCCTTCGCCGACCCCGCGCAACTACACCCTCTATCTGGCTTGAACAAAGATACTCTTGAATATCTCTCCCTCGAAGATGCCGCACTGTCAGACGTCCCCGGTGGTCAATCCGTTCTCCCCTCCCGAGGCTTCACGGATGACCTCTGCTACGGAACCGGTGTCACATACCTCACGGCCCTGTCGTTAGGAGGAGCCTGGGGTCTGCAGGAAGGTCTCAGGAGGTCCGCCAACCAGCCGCCGAAGCTGCGCCTCAACTCGGTCCTCAACGCCGTCACCCGCCGCGGCCCCTTCCTCGGTAACTCGGCCGGTGTCGTCGCCATTACTTACAACATCTTCAACTCTGGTATCGGCTACTTCAGGGGGCAACATGACGCCGCCAACACCATTGTGGCTGGCGCATTGAGCGGAATGGTTTTCAAGAGCACAAGAGGCGTGAGACCCATGTTGATTTCTGGTGGTATTGTGGCCTCAGTGGCTGGTGCTTGGGCTGTAAGTTTTCTTGTCTTTGATTAGTCTGATTTGACTCCTGAGTTCTAACTCTTTGTTCAGGTTGTCCGCAGAACCTTCTTCGCCATTCCGGAGCCTTCTTCCGCAGAGCATGCGCATTTGTAATTTCACGACATTACCCCTCACGAATTATCTTCGTCAAAACCCCACCAATAATGAACCTCCTTTTTCATCTGCGGATCACCATGAATCTGTGGACAACAATGCTCATTGATATGAGCTTCTTCTGTCTGTTGTTTGAGTAGGAAATTTAGAGAGCCTTAGAGGAGTCTTGGGCATTGTGACGGACGATCTCTCCTCTAGTGGACCCGTGTATAGTATTTGGAAGGAGCATTAGAAGACCACATCACAGGGTGGTGGTGGGCGTTCGGTACCTGTCAACAAAAGAACAACATTACACAGTTCTGTCGCTTTTTTATTAATTGTGGTATCTGTGGCAACCAGGACCCCCCTCTATGTTCTTTTGGCCACAATTAGGCCTCCTCTGTACCCAGCTTCCTCCCACGTTCGTCGATCACACCTTCAGCTTCGACTGAAACAGAGACTTCTGAACACCGCCGACCAACCTAGAGCCACCACGATGGCGCTGCCACGAAGCATCGAGGACGTGGGTAACGAGCTCATTGAGCTGAAGCTAGACAGCATGCGAGCAAGATTCTGCCGAGTCGGTCTCGGCGCCTACGGCCGTTCCCTGACACTGGATGGGTTCCGAGTGTACGACCAGCTTGGCGGCTATATCTTTCTGCCCAACGACACTTCTACCCCGCTACCGGCAGAGAAGCAGCACTTGGGGCCCGGGCTGGAGGCAAGAATCTTGAGGCTGCAGGCCGTGATCCCCAAAATGTCAGTCGACTCCTTGTTTGCGTTGCACAACTACTTCGATCGGGAGCTCGCAGTTCTTGGCGCCAGACCCCGCTCCAGACCACGGTCTGTGAGAGACATTCGCTGGCTCAGTGAGAGGGTTCGTACTGTAAAGCAATTTTTTAAACGCTGGCCAGATGCTAACGCATTGCCCCTTAGGTGCAAGAAGTTTCCGAGGCCAGGCTGTCGCGATTCCGCGCGTATCCCCTCCTCGATGCCGACTGCTTTAGGGTTAACATTGTTCACCTCAATGCGGCGGGTGAAGTTACTTCAGAAACGTCAGCATGGCCTAAATGGGCAACTTTCGATCTTTTCATCCGGGGAATGGAAGCGAACGATTCCAGGCTGAGGGACTCGGCCACACATTGGTCGGCGATCGAGCAACGTTATCTCAACGTGGTCGATAACACCATCCACAAGAGTTCCAATCCGACGGAAAAGATGAAGGCCGCGCTCTACAAGAAATGGCTCACGGAACTTGAAGGGAAGAAGGATCTATGGATGTTTCAGGTGTTTGACGCCCAGCAACCTGTGCCGAGCCCCGAAGACTAGGAGTCTGCGACGGAGCTCGACAGTGCCGATGTCTTCGACAGCATGGTGAAGACGGTCAAAGGGAGAGGCAAGTGCGCTGCACTCACAAAGGTCGATACTGCCCTTCGCTTTTCATTTTCTAGGCTAACAAGATTGGTATGTAGGCGTGGCAGCTCGTACTGAAGAAGAAGCTGCCAGTGCTCTCGACGGCGCTCAACTGCGACCCCTGGAAATTTCGCATGGAGGGAGAAGTCGGCGTCGACAAGCTCATCTCGGCTGTGGAGAGAACAGAGGCGCTGACTGACGAGTACATGAATGAGGACGACTGGCCACGGCCTGGAGACTTCGATGGATGGAAGGGTTGTTTTTCCATTCAGGATGGAAATTAAGCACACAGAGAGGATTGCTTTTGCTTCGGGTTCGTTGTGTTGCCTTATTTTGTTGATACGGGTAAATTTGTTTTACTCAATTGCCGTAGACACTCATTGTATGCAGACCGTCGACAGGAGCATGATACGTTGGATTCCTCCAGATAGTGTCAGGATAAGTGTTGGTGAAGACTCGACAGCGTCCGACATATGTACGTCTCTTTGACTCTTAAGTTGAACCTTACTCGATGTGTCCGTCTCCCCCATGGTGCTCGCAGACATCAGTCCCAAATGTCGTAAATTTTGAAGCTCAAGGTCAACCAAACAGGAAGCTACAAGCCCACCCAGACTTCCAGCCACGCCGCCGCGTGCCTGTTCTTTCCCCATTCTGTCAATCGGCTCGGGGCCTCGTTTTTTTATCCACCTCGGCAAGAGATTTGACATACCGAAGAACAACATCAGTTTGGGCCCAAATCCCCATTCTTTACTCGCAACACCGCCGAGATCCCCATTACGATGTGTGGTTGCTGGCCTTTCTCGGGTGCCCACTACGACAATGAAGACCCCCCTCACGTATATCGCTACATCTGGGACGGTCAAAAATATGTCATGGAGATGGTGAGTCTGCCATTTCTTAAAGTTATGCTTCTGTCTTTTATCTCTCTGGTCATGGTCTCTACTTTGTTTCCGTGGATCTTTCCGTCTGTTTCCCTGGGCCTTTGATCTTGTAGATGGTGTACTCTGCCAATCTTCACAATCAGGACGTGGACGAGAGCCCAGCACAAGCCGCTCAGATCCAGCCGCGATGGGTCTTTTTGTGGCTGGGCGGAGGGTTTTAAAAGCTTCTGGGGATGGAGGGATCCTAAATTTTTCACTTCTTCACCATCCTTTTGGCATTTCTCATCTTTGGTACCATCCGCCTTGGACTTGGAGGAGGTGAAGAATATCACCTCGCCTGGCCCTCCATCTAAGAGAGGCTCCCATCTGCCAGAATATTCTCCTGCAATCTCGATTCCGCGAACCAGGACGAAGCAAGACACTCCAGGATACACAAGAAATCCACCACCACCCCTTATTTCAGCAAAACAACCGAAGAAGCCAGCCATGAAGTCCCCCAAGGCAAAGACGAGTGCCAACAACACTGCTGGGCCGCGCCAGGTTCGCTTCAAGGAGGCCGGGAGCAGCCCTTGTGGCTCCTTCCCAATCACCCAGGGACCCGACACCTCGACTGCTCCTGCCTTCAGCAACCAAGAGGACGAGGAGCCCTCCACCAGCGGCGTTTTCGTCCACACCTCTACCAACCCCTCCGCCTCTGTCAATTTCGGCAACAACTTCTTCCCTTCCACAACACCCTTTGGCCAGGCACCTCACCCAAATTCCAGCCCCTTCATCCCTTCCATCTCGATTCATCCCGCCTTCACCTCCGAAGCAAACTCGTTTGCACCTTTTGGCAAATTCAACCCGTACGGACTTCAAGGTCCTGCCTACATCAACATGGCCGACTACCAGAACGTCGCTCCGCCCGCTGGCGGCCTTCACTTCCAGCCGCCCGTCCCGGACACCACCTACGGTCCCATGCAGCACGTCTACGTGCCTCGGTACGACAACGGCATGGCTCCTGCTGCTTTCTACCATGTCGGTCTTCCTCAAATTCAGGTTCTTCCATTTGCCACTGCCCTCGTTGCGTCGCAACCTGCTCTTATGTTGCTCAGCACGCCCCTCGTCGTTCATTATTATGCAAGTCACCATAAAGTCACACTCCAGGAGATGCGGCATGACGCTTGCGATTTTTGGTGGATCAAGTGATCCATGGAAGCTGCTCGTGCCAATTCCTGTCCCATTTCTGAGTTGTGTCGCTGGAATTTGGATAGACCAACACTAACTTTGGACTTCAGCAACCGCCCCCCAACAACGTCACCTACATCGGCCAGGCCCCTCCCCCCAACCCGCCCATCATGATTGCCCAGCAGCCCGTCATGCAGCCCGGAATGGGCATTCACAGTCATCCCGTCATGCTCCAGGGCCCTCCTGTCGCCATGGGCGGACCTTCTGTCTTCCAGGGCCACCCCCCTATGGGTATGAACATGCCTCCCAATATGGGTGGCGGCGGCGTCCCCGTCTTTGCAGGTAACACCAGTCTTCCCCCCGATGTCACTGGATTCGGCAAGACGGCTGGAGAGGTAGCCATGGAGCAGGCCCAGTTTGCCTACGCGAACGGTCTCTTCGAGCCTCAGGACTTTAAGCCTGCTGACGACGATCCGTCGCGCTACTATCCTGTTCGAGAGGTTGACGGTAACTGGACCCAGCGCAATCGTTTTACTATTGACAATCTGGGCGACTGTCGCTGGTATGTAACCAACGAGGGTTACTTCTACGCTGTTCGCCTCCCAAACTAGGGAAGTCGACCGGCATTGGTTGGTCAAGACGCCTTGCGCTCGTCTCGGCGGCTGGCTGATTCTTGGAGCAGACGTTCGGCTTCGCAAGTTGAAAAGACACGATTGAGACGCGACAAAAATTGCACAATTGTTCGTGAGCCTTCCAAGACTTTATGGAAAAGAAGTTGCTGACCGTGATAGATGCTTCTGAATTTCTGGGCGATACATCGCTTCTTTTGCCCACACTGGGCTGCCCAGAAGTGTCTCACTATCCTGATTCTGTCCACGAAGTTAGTAACAAGCGCGATAATCACTGGCAAGGATTCTCACACAGACACAGACACACAGAGCCGCTGAGACATTCCTTCTTCAGGGGAGTCGTCTACGACTGGGTTTTCATTGACAGGATACGGGACTAGATGGGGGATATTGGACGAGGGAGGACTGGACGGCAAGCCTTCTCGTACGTTCACACGAGTTATCAGATACAATAGACGAGGCTTCGTCTTGAGTGTGGTATGGAGATTCGATGAGAAGCTTTCAGCCGGTAGTCTGGATATGGGCTGGATTTTCTACTAGAGGGTCGTCCAGTGACCATCCATAGCAGTCCACCGCCCAGCCAGCTTAGACTGATAGGCTGAAAACACATAGGACTCACAAAAAGATTCGAGATTCCGTCCCTTAAAACTTGAATCAAGCATGGCTCCCACGTGAGAGTGTGTTCTAGATTCCCTGGGAGCCCTATTTTGATAACCGCCCGCAAGTGGGTATCTCGGAGAACCACTGAGAACGAACAAAATCTTATGCACTGCCTATCATCAGAGCTTCGGACTGAAAGGTAGCTGGAATACTTTAAGCCTTCCTTGTTTCTTTCGCGATAGGTATCTCAAGAGCTTGTCGATCAGCACATACTTGGAGGGCACCTACCCAGGGTGGTTCCTTCCCAAATCTGATGGCCAGGCCCGCACAAAGACTGAGTTACCTGTACTTAGGTACCTCAACTTGTCTCCCGTGACCTCAGGCCTTTCTCAATTTTCCCATTCACATCTCTGACGAGCATTGGACCTCGCCAATTCGACCAATATATTCGTCACCTCCTCCTTGAAGGAATCCTCCAAAATACCCCTTGAGGGCGTCAAAACTCCATACGCACAAAGCTACTGACTTGCCCCAGATAATCAATAACGACCATGACGCGCAAGGAAAGGAGCTCGACGCTCTGCGAGTGGGCTCTCGGTGTCAGCGTGGAAGAGTACTGCGACTCGATCCGGAGACGGAAAACCAGGAAGTCAAGCGGTCGACAGCGAATAAGCGTGGAGATCTCGACGGATGACGAGTCAGAGGAAGACACCGTCAGAATTACGTATCCTCGCGCCGGTCGTGGCAAGGAATCTGCGGGACACACATCCAACATCAAGAAGGTCCGCTTCCAAAAAGCTGCACCCAAGTCCGCATTGAAGACGTCAGACAGTGCCGAAGAGAACTCCGAATCAGAGTTATCAGGTGATTCTAAACCTGATACGGACTGTAGGTGCCGCGATTGTAAAAAAGGACGCGAGAAACTAAGGAAGGCAGGCAATGGCGAGAAGGAGAAGGCTGCGACACCCGAGGCATCTAAACCTGAAGAAGAGCCTAAACTTGAAAAGGCCGACAAGAAGAAGCAGAAAAGTGAGAAGTCGAGCAGCAAAAAGAAGGTAATAGAGCCATTATCGGAGAGCGAGGATACCGAAACTGAGGCGACAGAGACCGAAACAGAGAGCGAGGATGACGTCCCACCATCGCCAAAGAAGAAGAAAGAAGAGAAGAACAAGGAGAACAAGAAGGCCACGAAGAAGGTCAGGGAGAAGACGGCTTCGACTGCAATCGAACCGAACAATGTTGGCCCCACGACCACAAAGCGAACAGAGAAAATCAAGAAGGCCAAGGAACCCGAGAAACTGAGGCCCGAAGCCGCCTTATCTCCTCACCTGCGTCGCCCGAACCTCATTATGCCTGTCCGAGCCGAGGTTCTGCAGGTTGAGCATACGATCGAGGGAGTTGAGGACCCTCGGCCCAACGCCTTTGTCGATCCGCAGCACGGCGTCGTTCGAGTCTACCATGGACCAGCCTATGGAAATCCGTATGGACTATTGTATCCGGCTCGCGATCCGTCCAAAGCAGCATTGCCCATTGGTGTGCCTCACCCGTTGCAGAATCCTTACTTCCACGGCTTCGCCAGCCCCGCCAATCCCGGAGACAATCACTTCAAGGGCCAGTCCCCTTGGGGTGCCATACCCGTCACTTGCATGCCCGGAGGACCACCGCTCATGGCACTGGTCGACCCGATGCAAATGCCGGCGTACTGGGCCCCCGTATCGCCAGCTAAGGCCGCATCGGCAAAAGGCTCGCCTACGCCCGTCATGTCAGCAGCCAACCTGGAGACTACTCGATCTACGGGGACCAAGAACAAAGAACAGGGCTGGGATACGAATGTCGGCCCCGAGGGCAATAAAATATCCTCTCCTCCAAAGATCGGCCCCGAGAACAAGCATTTCAATAGCAATTTGTCACCGAACTCTCCGATCAACATCAACTTGACAGTGAACCCAAACACGCCCTGGGCTGAATTTGCTCCAAATCTTAGCAAGAAGTCCAGTCCTAATAAGGAAGGGTCACAAACTGGAAGCAAGGCCAACGGTGGAGGGTCTAACAATGGGAGCAAGAAATCTTGGGGATCCAAGAAAAGTACTGGGTGGCAGACTCTGCCCAGTGGGCAACATCCAGACCTTGCATGGGGTACTCCTCAGAAGAGCCAGGCAGTGAGCAATTCGGAATGGACTCAGAACAACGGCAACAACAACTCAGGCTGGGCACAGGCTGGGGACGTGAACAATGATACTTGGGGTGCAGCTGGTAGCAACCGCGAAAGCAAAAAGGGGAGCAACAGTGGTTGGAACACCTCAGGCGATGGCCAAAACAACGATTCTTGGGGCGTCTCGGGCAACACGCAGAGCAATGATGCTCGGGGATCATCTGGCGGCGAAAACAGTTGGAGTGCAGCGGCGAACGACAACAGCTGGGGTGACTCTGGAAACAGTAACAACAACAGCGGCAAACACCAAACAGACACGAACAACGACCCTTGGGGTGTCTCTAACGGCCAGTCCACAGACCCTTGGGCGAATGCAGCAGGCAACTATGCCAACCAGAACTGGGGAACGGCCTCCAACCAATCTAACCACTCAAAAAAGGCGAACGGGAATCAGAATGGGGGAGGAAGCAACCGCAGCGCCAGTGGGCAATCGAAGCCTGTCATCAACTGGGATGGCCAGAGCAACAACGTTGGTTTCTCGGGTCGTGTTGCCTCCAACGGCTCGAACAGGTCACAGCAGTCACGGAAGAGCCAACCGCCAGCTTCGCATAACGGGGGCTGGGACAGTAACGCTGGCCCAACGATCAACAGCCCCGTCGGGAATGCGTCCAACAAGAGCAGCGGATCCAAGAAAGGCTCTCAGAAAGGAGCGACTAACGGCGCCGCATGGAATACCGGGGGCACTGGGGACAACTCAACATGGATATCTGACAACAACGCGGGCCCTACAACCAACAGCCCTAATGCGTCCCAGACGTCGAGAACATCGAAGAAGAGCGACAAAAACAACAACGCCTGGTCTGCCGGAAACGGAGCTGGATGGGGACCCGAGACCACCGGCGGGGAGGTCAACTTCAACCCGAGCGGTACGGAGATGAGCAAGGGCTCGAGCAGCAGCAAGAGCATGCCCGGTGCCTGGGAGACGACCATACCATGGGGCGATGCCTCCATGGCGCAATCGACGGGAGGGGCGGCAGATAATTGGTAGAGCTACGAGTCGACAAGTTTAATGGTTCACGACAGGAAGGGAAGAGTTGATTATCACCTCTGGACGTAGAGACTGCGGCGTTGCTTTGCGGTGAGCACTCGGGGCGAAGTATTGGGCGCGATGCGGGACAGGGGGAGCTGATTCAAAAACGTTGCCAAGGCGCGGACCGTCCGAATGGCGACGCGTGTCCTGGCAAGATGTTAGTAGAGTTGCCACTTTCATAGCACACAACATATAAGCACACACGCGAATGCGGGTTAATCAATCTTGGAGAGCGGACAGATTTCTGAATTGTAGTCTACAGGGTGGCTACTTGCTGATGCACATTGTGCCGCCGAGATGGGGCACTGAAATCAGCGCTCAATCACGAGACACCTGTCATTGCGGAAGAGAAGTGCTGGTCACGAAAAACATTAGCCAGAAACACGGACCCAAGCAACAGCCAAGCATGAACCCACGAACCGGACGACGAAGCCACCGAAGCTCACGGGGGCGTGGAGGAACCCTGTTTCTGACAGGGATTTACTCCTCGTCGCTAGACTCCTCCTCCGAGGCCTCCTCGAGCCACTTGATGAAGGGCTCAGCGGCCTTGCGGACCTTCTTGGAGGTGGCCACGTCGACGTACTTCTTGCTGGCCTTGCTGCCCCACTTCACAGCGACCTCCTCGCTGAGCAAGTCGAAGTTGTAGTACAGCTGGAGAATCTTGACAATCTGACTGTAGAGCTCGGGGTGCTCCTTGCCGAGGGTGCCGATCAAACGCTCGGTACCACCGAGAAGGGCCTTCTCGTGGCGTTCAGAGGTGACAAACTAGACCAATCATGTCAATATGGCGTTCTTTTGGGGCCAGAGTCGCAGCATAACATACCTGCTTCAGCATGCCAGAACGCTTGGGGATCTGAGCAACAATGTTCTCGTCAAAGATGGTCTGAACCAGAACGAGGACGGAACGGTGCTTGGTCTCAATGCCCAACTCCTTGGCCTTGACGAAAATGTCAATGGAGTCGACCTTGTCGACGCTACCCTTGGCAGTGGCCTGGTCCTGGATCCAGGTACCGAACTCATCGTAGACGGTGTTGCCACCACCTTCGCCGTCCTCGTCCTCGTCGTCGCCGTTGATGTTGAGCTTCTGCTTAAACTCGCCGGGGAGCTGAGCCTGGCGGGCCTTGACGGCCTCCTCGCTCATGTCCACAGCCCACTCGTGGTCCTGGGCCTCGGTCTCGTCGAGCTCGGGCGCTTCCTTCTTCATCTTCTCCAGCTCGTCGTCGCTGCCAGCGTCCTGGTCGTCCACGTCGTTGGAGCCGTGGTCGGAGCCTTCGCCGCCGCTTCCGCTTCCTTGGCCGTTCTCCTTGGCGCCATTGGCCTTGGCGCGACGAGCAGCCTTGCGCTCGGCCTTGTCCTTCTTGCCCTTCTTCGGCTGGTTCTTCAGGATGTAACTGCTGAGCTTCAGGCGCAGGTCGACCTCGGAGCGCTGGCCACAGGCCTTGCAGTCGAGGAGAATGCGTCCGTCCTTGATGTTGACGTCGGTCTCGGGGTTCTTGCACTTCTTGCAGAGAACAAACTTGTTGATGAAGCCATCGAGATGGTCTTGAAGCTTGGCGGCGTTGTGAGAACCGTTGATAATCCAGCGGTCATCAGGGGGGTCAACGTTGGTCTGGGCACCGAGCTCGAAGCCGAAGTACTTGATAACGTAGGCACCGGGACGGGCGAGCGACTGAGCGACGCTGCTCAGGTTGACGACGACGGTCTTGATGCCGTTGCCCTTGCCCTCGATCTTGGTGACGATCTTTTCCATCTTGTAGCGATAGAAAGCGTCCTTGACGTCGCGACGAACGTTGATGAGGGTAGCCATGATTGCGGTTTGGGTTGTGGAGGACAGAAGGTCTGTGTTTGGGAGAAGATGGTAGGAAGTTTAGGATATCAAATTGGGCTCAGGGTAAGCGAAGCTCGTAGTGATGCTGGCGGTTGAGCGGACGGGTAGCATGAAGAGACCGGGATCCGTAGTATCGATCGAATCGGGGACTTTGTTGGATGAAGCTGGAAGGGGGGCGGGAGCAAGAAGGCGGGCTCAATGCTCAAGGGTTCTTTTGATGGACATAGGGTAACGCGAGACTGGATCGTCTTTGCTGTCGAGAATTCATAGACTCCTCTGGTGAACTGGACTTCAGCCGACTGAACTGATGTTGGGGCTACAAGGTTTCCGCGCTATGCGAAATGATTGCAGCTTGGGGACAAAGTGTCTGAAGACGGAGGTCTTGTCGTGCTGATACATAAACTGCTATGTGCCTAATACCGTGTGAGGGTGTTGGGGTTATGTTCGACTCTCGCGAGGATGGACTCGGTGGTCGAGAGAGGAAGGTTGCGGTTCGGTGATGATACTGGTCGATGGGGGGTTGAGTGCTGGTGGCGATTTTTCAGAGCGAAGGTTTTTTTTTTCTCTTTTTTTCTGCGTGTGCGTGTGCTTCTGGCAGGTGTACCGCAGGCGGCGCGAGGAGCGTGGATGCCGAAGCAGAGCAGTGGGACTGCGATTGCGGAAGAATATATTTGGCAAGATGGAGATATCTCCAACAGGAGGTTTTTTTTTGCGTGGTTTTTGTGTGCGTGTGTGTGTGTGGAAAGAAAGAGGAGACGGGAGTTGCCTGGCAGAGTTTTGACAAGAGGTCGGAGTGGAGTGGGAGAGGGAGGAAGAGTCAGTTAGGAAGTTCGGAGACACATGAACAATAAAATTCCTTAATAATGGGGCCCAACCTTGCCGCCCGTCCGCCCGCCGCCCGCCGCCCGCCGCCCGCCGCCCTACCACTCACTCACTGCAGGTGCCTAGCGCAATTACCTACCTTGGGTACGGCGGCGGGCTTGGCCCAGCAGTAGGGTACCTGACCCAAGGTTCCCGGCCTGGAGGCGCCCAACTCCCTGCGGGATCCAACAACACCCGTGCTTCCCGGCGCTGCTGTTCAAGGCACATTCAACTTATTGGCACAGCTTGCCGTGCACTACCTTGCCAGGTAGGAAGGTAGTTAGGAACCTTGGAGAGGTGCAGAGTCCACAAGCCTTGCGCAGTCGTCGTCGTCGTTTGGCCCAGTGCAGGGCAGCGCGCAGAAATGCGAACAGGCAAACATGCAAACAGGGGTCACAGTGGTGCGGCACACATCCATCCCCGTCTTGCCCTGCCACGCCTGCCTGGCTCTCTGCCTGTGACTGCCCTGTGCGCCGTGGCAGGCAACCTGACGTGCGCGGGGTTTCTGTTTTCCCATCCATTGCAAACGCCAAACACTGGCAACTGGCCACCCGCCTGGCATTTCCTCGAGAAACTGCGACAGCTCCACACCAAGCACGGGCCAATCAACGGCCTTCCCCGCCTTGGGGATGCGCAAATCGCACGCAAACTGTGTGAGGATGCGATGCAGCTCCCCGCCGGAGGGCAAGGGGGATATGGTGTAAAAATAAAGATGAAAAAAAAAAAAAAAAAAATTGGGATGGAAACGCCATCACCACCAACGGGCGAGGTGGGGCCACTCACCCACCACCTCACCTCACGTCCCTCTTCCCCTCGCCTCGCCTCGCCTCGCCTCGCCAACCGCCGGCGAATTACTCCGAGCCACTCACAGCGGGAGTGAGGTTCTGTCATGCAAGTCATCTGCCACAGCCCGAGCCGTCCACGTAAACACCCACACATAGCCTGTCCAGTGAGGCCAATCCAGGGCAATGTGCTTTGAACCACCATCAATTGGTTGCCAGGTTGGAGCCTGTGCAAAGACTCTGCCGAGACGACGCTGGCCGCGTCTGGTGCCAAGCTGTCTCTCGTTTCCGGGCGCGCCGTGCCTTTATTCTTATTTACATTCCCCCACTTCCCTGCAACGCCCTCTGTCTATTCTTGCTTCTCAGCAATGGGGATGAACTGCAGCAGACACTTTTGTCCCAGTGGCCGTGATGAGATGAGCTGGTCTGACATGGCCATCGACTCGGCCGTCATCGATGTCTCGGGAAGCGTCGTGTAACGGGAGTAAATGTCCGCGAGGAGTGTCTTCATCTCGGCGAGTGCCAGGCTACACAACAACTGGTCAGAGGCACGCATCGTCGGAGAAGGGAGCCTGCGGCAATGACTTACTGCTTTCCTACACATCCCCTACCCCCGTTGGCAAAGGCGAACATGAGCCGCTTCCTCTCCGCATCCCCCGTCGGCGCCATCCATCGGTCAGGATCGAACCGGTCGGGTTGGTGGAACACGTCCATGTTGATCCGGTGCACCGAGTATGCCTGACAGCTGACGATAGTCTTCTCTGGTACAAAGTGGCCCTCGACAGTCCGCCCGCCCTGGGGCACATACCGCGGGAGAGACATGGGGATGGCGGGGAAGCACCGGAGGCCCTCCTGCACCACGGCATCAAGAAACGGCAACTTATCAAACGAAACCCCCGGGTTGTCCCGCAGTTCCCGCTGCAGCTTCTCCTGGAAGCGCATCGACCTAGGCTGCGACAGTTCCCACATGAGGAAGCACAGCCCGTCGCCTGTCGTGTCGATCCCGGCCGCCATGTGGTCGAGGCACTCGCCCGCCATGTCCAGCTGGTCCAGGTCGCTCGACTTCTCGTGCAGGCGGCTGAGCAGCGTGAAGTTTGCCGGGTCGGGCTTCCCACTCGATGCCATAACAAAGTTGTCGGCGAGCGGCGTCTCGCGGGGCTTGGCAAACAGATGCAGGAACCCGGACAGCGCCTTGTGCAAGGCGGGGCTGTAGTGCTGGATGAGGCGGTTCTGCAGACTGTCGTCGGCGGCGACCTGGTGCATCATCTCCTCGTCGGACGCGTTCTGTAGGCAGTCTGTGCCGTACGGGTGGAACAGGTGGTGTGTGACGCAATCGCAAGCGTAGGAGTGAAGGCTCATCTGTAGTGCGTGAGCAAACGTGCTTGAGAGCCACAGGCTTCTACTGGCGTTTGGGACATACAAAGATGTCATGGCTCTTGCCTACTGACGCCTCGCATCGCTTGATGAAGTTTTGGGATCGCTCCTGGATGCCGCCCAGAGGCGCCGGCCGCAAGACGTTGCTGTTTGCGTAGCGGTCGGCGATGATCCTCTTCCGCTTTGCATGCTGTTACCCGCGGTAAGTCGCTTGTTCGTTTCAAATCGAGCGGAGCGCGGGGCCATACATCTTCCTTGTTCAAAGTGGTGAACATGGTCCTGAGAGCGTCAGCATATGGCAACCCGAGCCGCAGCTGTGCCGATTCTCACCTCCGCCCATACACCTTGAATAGGTCGTAAAACTCAGTCTTGTCATAACCACTGCCCCCGGAGCAGTATATCTCCTTCACGGCCTCATAAGAGGCGAATGAGGCTTCATTTGGAGCTATCCGGACAACCGGGCCGTATGTCTCGTGGAGATGATGGATGTACAGGGTCCTGTTGGCCTGTAGCTCGTGCCATTTCAGCAGTAGAGAGGTGAAGGCGGATATCCTCGGGCCAGGAAGTTTCCACAACGGTGAGGATACACAGCGGACGACGTAGAAAACGACGAGAGCGGCAGATGCCACTGCGAGGAAGACGGGGGACAGGAGTAACATGGCCGTGTGATACCTCCGGTGATGTGAGTAAACTCAACTTAACAGCCAGCCAGGGAAGAGACTGGAGAAGGCCCGGGTGGGAGAGGGCCGAACTACCAGTGACGCCGGGGCCTTTCTTATCAGGTCCGGCCCGGGACCGATAGGCGCTGTTCAATCAGCAAGCTCCAATTCGCAAATTACCTTACCAAGCACCGGCACCGATAGGGGAGGCCGAGGCTGGCTTCTTAGGTAATGGGAACCCACCAAAACCCCAAATGAGAGGTGAGGGGTAATACATACGGCAGTAGCACTGACGACCCCTCCAAAACACGGCCAAGGGGCAGACCAGCTCGTGGCTGTCCCAGGTCGAATTTGAGGCCAGGAGGAAGACATGCGTCGAATGCGAGCAAGCAGGATTTGAATCTTCACGAACTTGACGATGCGAACCCGGCCTCTGCGCCGTTGAATTCCCGCCGCTTGAATCATTGGATACCTCTACACCACTCGCCAAAACCTCAAGTCAACTCAGCGCCCCTCCCGCCGCCCATCATAGTAGTCATCGTAGTAGTAGTACACCCTCCACCTCGCCGAATATCTCCTGCGTGGTGCAAGCCCTCACAGCTCGTCCCGTCTCTCAGTGCCCTGCGGCGCCTTGTCATTCGAAGTGCCCCCGCCGAAGAAGCTGCTCAACCAAGACATACCGGGAATCGATACCGAGCCTGCTGGCGGATACTCCTTGCCGTTGACCGTGACACGGGGCGTGCAGGTGCACCACTGATCCTCCGGCACACCGCTCAGGGCCGACGGGATGTGCTGGCCGCAGCCGCGCCAAGTCGCCTTTGCTAGATATTGAATAGACGTCTTAGCTGCTCTGTCGACGCCAATCGAGTCTTCGTGCAGTCTTACAGCAAGTCGAGCAGGTGACTCCGAAGCACATTTTGATGTTGAAAGCCTGCCGGAAATAAAGTCGGGTTTAAAGTTGGCGATGCAGAATGCTTAGGCGATGAGTTGTGATTTTGGTAGTTGTCTGGGTCGAGGTGCTGTGAAGTCCAGGAATAAGTATGCGCGGTGCATAACAATCGCTTTCTTCGGGTCGCCGACCTGCATTGAGCATCGCCGCGGACCTGAGCCCGAGTGGGTCCCCCGCTCGGCACTCAACCCTGTCTATCGCCGACCTCGCTCGCAGGCACTCCGGGGAAGTGTGGCTTGAAGACACGTCACTTGCGGGCTCTTGAGACTGCAAGAGGCAGAATTGAGGAACAGTACACTCTCATTCGGATGGTATCTTGTGAACCCTTGGTTACTTGGAAGACACACATGAGTCCAAGTTGCTGTCAACTGCCATCAACTGCCTACCGTCCGTCGGCCGTGTCTCCGCCTTCCCTGGACCCGACAAGCCGAGTCTATACGAGGTTGATGAACCTGACGACACGGTCTGCGAGCCATGCTTGTGATTCCGGGTTCTTCACCGTATGGCTTGCTGCTGGGATCAAGCCCGAGAGCTCGTGGACCTTGGGGCTCGCCTTCCTCCACGAATCTATCAGCGCCTGCTTGTCCGTGCTGGCTGGGACAAACTCGTCCTCGGCCGAATGCAAAGCCATGACGGGCTGCTTGAACCGGTTCCATATCGAAGACACGAACGAGTCGTCGAGATCGGACGAAAAATAGTCATCGTCGCCCCTGGTTCATATGAGCAAGGTACGCACCATTTCACACTTCGTCAGAAGGCGCCTCACCCTTTGGCTGCCAGCGAATGCCAGCGATACGCTGTGATGGGAGTGTCGAACACGGAGGGAATGTGGTCCATGGGCATGGCCTCGCCGCCCTTGCCCCTGGCAATCATCTGCTCCGCAAGATCAAGGCCCTTCTTCAGCTCTTCGGGCTTGACGAAATCAGCAATGCTCTCTCGGTCGGAGACGGGGCCCTGGAGAATAAAGCCATTGACGGCATCTTTCTCGTGCTTGGTGTATTCCATACAGTCCTATTGGCGTGAGCTAGAATTTCCTGGGTGCTGGGCACGAAGCTGGCGCACGTACCTGGCATCCGGTCGAGTGCCCCATGAGAACAATCTTTTTCTTTCCGATGCCTCGGAGGTACCTCACCAGGGCCGAGATGTCCTCGACGTCGTTCTTCAGGCTGGAGTACCCGTAGCCTGAGAAGGAGCTCCTCATCCGGATCTCAAATACGGACCAATCCTGCCTCGTCGTCTCCAGATGCTTTGAGATGGCCCGAATGTAGACGACGGTGTGAGGTCCATCGCTGAGCCCGCCAACGAAGAGTATGGCATTCGATGCGCCCGAAGGCCCCGTCTCGTAGGCGGCAGCATTCGTGGTTGGTGAGTCGTAGGGATGGACAGTGCAGGGAAACGGCCCCGAAGCCATGACTGCCAGGAACAGAAAGAAGTTGCGGCGAATTCAATAATTGAAGGCTCACACGGAGTTATGAACACGTCTAAGCCCTGGTTTCGTTGCTTTCGGCCGGCGAAGTTGGCGGGCGGCACACACATCAAGATATGCCGCTGCTCGGAATTAGGAATCTGCTGGAGTTGGCGTGACGCAAGCAACCCGATGGCGGGGAGCTGCTGCCGCTGGACTGCGGAGCAGTAGGTAAGCTGCTCCTTGCAGTTCTACCTAGGCACGGGCGGTAATACCTACCAACCTGAGGTTTTAGGTGGGCAATACAGCGCTCTCACTGAGGTGTGCGGTCGCATGCCTAAGGTACCTTCGGGGGCCCCGCTGAAAGTGGAGACTGCCTACCCTATGAGGACCTACCTAGCGGGCTTGCCTAGCGCCCTACCTGTCTGACGTCCTGCAGGCCTCTCTGGTTTGGTGCGAGGGCGTCTTCGAGATTCTTGCCTGTGGCATAATACACAGCCGCCCAACGACGACGGGCTCACCTAGGGCAATTGGGACAACGCAACAACATCCGTCCTTCACTTCTCAGCTAGACTTACGCTCGTCTAGAGACGGGAGGCGCTCTTGAAGCCGCAAGACCAATCACTGTTCAGAGATTGTCCAGAGACTGGGACGAGGCCTTGACATTCTCGTCATGACTACCACTTCGCCCAGCACGACTCCGGCTCGTAATGAGTTCTTCCATCAGGTTTGCTGCCAAGCGCCCAGAGAAACCCAGAGAAACTTCACCGCTGACAGTCTCCGCCAGCTCAAGCCATGTTGCATCTCCATCAGCCAGCTAACCATTCGGCCCCCGGAAGGGACGTCCTCCTTCAAACGCCTCACGGAGTTGACCGCCGAACTGTTCCAAATCCTCAGCGACCAAATCAACAGAGATGCGTCCGTCATGGACGAGAAGCTTGCTGACTATGTCTTCTTTCCGCTTTCACACGTCTTCCGCAACCAAGGACAACACCCCAAGCAACTCGTCGAGCTCGCCATCAAATGTCTCACCATCGTCATCATCCACGGTTGGAAGTCCAAAATCTCACCCGAAATTATGCAGCAGCTCCTCATACTGCTGACCTTCGTGGTGGGAGGAGTCCCAGGTCAAGCGGACGCGCCCGAACTTCCCGAGGAAACCGAGCTTGAGTCACTGAAGGCTCTGACTGCCCTGATTACTGTGACTGGGACTTCGGTCAAGGCGGCAGCTGCTCTGACGGAGGAGAAAATGGTGCCGACACTCGGTCACACTATAACTGTCCTCCTAGAGTGTGTCACAAGTGGCAGGACGCCTGGAATTCAGCTGGAAGCGCTGCGCACACTTGGGAGCTTTTACAACGGCATCAGGGACCAAGCCGCTCTCGCTTCGTTCCTTCCAGGGGTGGTTTCTTCTCTCACAAAGCTTCTTTCAAAACCTCAGAGGCAGAAAATACGCGTCCTGGTTGCATCCATTCATTCCGTCAAACTCGTCCTCGTACAGGTTCTGGGAGATGTCAAAACTCGAAGTATCACATCAAAGCCGGCCCCAGAGACATCCTCCGAAGCTGAAAAGGGCCAGATATTGAGTCCAGCGTGGCTGAAAGCTACAATGGCACAGATCAAATTGGCTTTGGCAACCGTTCTTAAGCTTCGTGTTCACGACTCTGGAGACGTACGCGAGGCTTTGCTAGCTCTTTCTCTCGCACTTCTCGACGAGTGCCATATCTCTCTAGAGAATTGCGCATCCGTTCTGGTGGAAACGTCCATAATTTTGTCCCCGGCAGATAAAACTGAATCCCTTGCAACGACGAGTTTGCAGGACCTGGCAATCATCTACCCCGAGCTAGGAGAAACCATCAAAGTCGCGTGCTACAACTGGATAAACAGCTTACCCAGGATCATGCAGTCTGCCGACGAAAGCAACAAGCAAAAAGCCATTCAAAATGTCATGAAGGGCATATCGATGGTCAGCAGTCTGCAACTAGACTCATCTCTCCTTGAGGAATCCATTGCGGCGGCCCTCAGGGACAGCATCACGTCTTTGGTGACCGGCACGAAACCAGGCAAGGTCGTGGACCAAGTGACAACAGATTCCTCATGGTTTAACCAAGATATTGTGAAGGCGGGAGATACTCCCAAACAATACCAGAAAGTTTTGCTCAACCAAGAGAGCCAAATTGGCACAAGATCAGCAATGCTCAACCTGCTATCTCGGGTTGGTTCAGCCTCACAACAAACCAAACTCGCCGCCGAGATGTTGGACCATGCCCGAGATACAGAGGGCGATGGCCAGATAGCCTCATTCTGGCTGAGTTTCGAGTTACTTAAGGCGGCTCTGTCTCACTCAAACGAGTTAGACGACTTCCTCGATTTCACTTCGCTAGTTACATCGGGTGATGACACCGACACCGTCTTCCAAGAACTGTACACTTTTGCCGTCATGGTGCTCGATTCCCATTCCGAGCTCTCTGAAGCCGACTGGCGGTTAGAAGCCACGGCTCTTGAGATTGCCTCGTTCGCAGCGTCTCGATCAGGCGAGGCTTTCAGACCGGAACTTATCGATGTGCTGTATCCGGTCACAACTTTCCTGGGTTCCACAAATCCCCTTCTCAGGGAACACGCCATTACAACACTGAACTTCCTGGCTGCATCTTGTGGGTACACGAGTGTGTCTGAGTTGGTTATTGGAAACGTCGACTACATGATAAATTCCGTCTCGTTGCGTCTCAACACATTCGACATATCCCCGGCGTCGACAAAGGTGCTAGTTATGATGACTAGCCTCACAGGGCCGCGCCTGCTGCCCTATCTGGATGATGTCGTGGCATCGATATTCGCGGCACTGGACAACTACCATGGTTATCCTACATTTGTCGAGAGCCTCTTTTCGGTGCTTAGAGAAATCGTCATTCAAGGCGCCAAATCTGAAAAACTATTACTTGAAGGCCGACAGAACGGCCCAGGGAATCACAAGAAGGTGTCCCCCAAACCGGTGACAGTCGACGATATCGTCAGCTTGCTGAAGAAACGTCGGGAAAGGCAGGAGCGAGCTTTCGACGATGCTGATATCGAAGAAATCAGTGGCCATCCGCAGAAATCCTGGGGCCCGGACAACAGCAAGGATCCAGAAGACGACAACGAAGGCAACAGCCATGTCGACAAAGAGAGGCCGCCAAAGACATCTACGTACACCCTGCTCGAGAAAATCACCAGTCTGACCCAGTATTACCTCACGTCCTCAAGTCCTACGCTGCGCAAGTCACTGCTTGAACTTTTGGCGACTGTCTCTCCCGCACTTTCTGGGGACGAAGACTCGTTCCTGCCTCTTATCAACGCCATTTGGCCAGTCGTCATTGGACGACTCTACGACGAGGAGGCATTTGTGGCTATCTCGGCGTGCGACGCCCTCTCCATGCTGTGTGTCACCGCTGGGGACTTCCTGAGCTCCAGAATTAAGACCGAATGGTGGGATAGACTGGGTAAATGGTGTCGGGCCAGAAAAGCAGACGCTCTTCGCTCTCAAAGCAGGGGGAGGGCTTATCAGGACACCCAAAAGTCTGACATAGCGACCAGAGGAGCGAGTCAGGGAATCATCGTTCCAATCCGATCAGGGAATGATCTGTTGAGCCAACAATCTACCAACATTACGGTCAATTCGGCATCTGGCGGCCTTGGTAGATTCGCCCATGCTGTGCAAATTTGGAAGGCCGTAGTTCGACTGTTGACATCTATTGTCTCCCATGTTCGCATCGAGGCAGAAATCTTTGACGAGTTCCTTGAGTTGCTGTCCGACATCCTCGACAAGAACCCTGAAGTTCGCGAAGCGTTGGAGGTGGTCAATGCCGACGCAGTCTGGCTGGTACTGTACCAACAAGGGCACATAGCGCCGCTGCAGACGCCGCAGCTCGAGGGCTACGCCTTCACACCAATGTCTGAGTCGAGTTGAGAAGCTTCCAAATTGGTTTTCCAGCTTCAGTTTCTCACGCGTTTGCATCTTCAATCTCTCAAGAGGAGCTGTCATAGACCTGGTGTTGGGCGTCGGTTTATTCTTCCCCCGGCTTGTGAGGAGTTTGAAATGGCAAGTGATGCCAAGCTTCACCAGGCAAGGATTTTGCACATTAAAGAGAGACCTTCCGGTTCAGTGAGCCTAGAAAGACGCTAGAAATGTTCTAGTGTCTGCGACAATGAGCTGGAGGCTGGGCTTGTTCCAGAGCATGCAGGCCAATGTTGCATCAACCCACCCAACGGCCATGTCACTAACTGAAGATGTGGGAGCTGAATGCGAGGCTTTCGCAGATGAGCGCCCTGGTGCGCGGCCGCCTGATACCTCTCAACGCCCAGCTATTGTACGCGCAAGCGATTGCCAGGCTGGTGAGGGGTACTCGGTTATTCGATCTTTTCGGGCACTCCGACTCCTGCGAATCTGCAACAGAGGACAGCTCTTATCAGACTAGCACTTTGGACTGATGAAACGAACGAGGGAGGGCTTCTCTGTTGCGACCACTGTCACATTCTGCCTTTCAGCAACATATCGTCGCCTCTGCAAAAGCCCCTAGATACACACAAAAATCAACCGTTCTATTGACTCTTATCATTTCAGGACGAAGAAGGCATACGAACGCAACGGCAAGGTACATGCCTGAGCACACGGACACACTGCAGGAGAGCAGGAGCTACCCCAGATCCGTGAGGGCCTTCGTCTCATGAGCAAAAAGGACAGGGGGCAGGCTGACCGGCGAACGCCAACGAGATAACACATTCCTATTCAGGAAGAGCGTGAATGACATCTTGGACAGAACGACTGCCCAATTCGAATCAACAACGAGTTGTCTGACCGTCATGTCGATGCTTCTAAATCAAAGTTCCTTGTCAAAAGGGCTTCCTATTCTGTTTACAGGGCATCCACACGAACTGCCAAGTACTTTGTGTCCGATGCGTCGAGGTCAAGGAGGCGCGAAGGGCCAAGAGCAGCTAGAGATTCCCGTCTACTTGGCTCTCGATCGGGCCAATGACAGCCATTACTTTACACACCCCAAAGCTTGATTTATCTCGGCGCGCAGGGGATAGAGGACTTCAAGCAGCGATCCAGCTAAAGCCCGGTAGAGCTGCGTGAACAACATAAACCAGCCACAAGCCTATCACGCCTGGGTCCGATCACGAATCTCGCGAGCTGTCAAATCAATTTCAAATTGCGCCAGGCACCAGTGCCGTCACTGCCCAGATTTGCTCGAGTCAGATGATTGTGCCATGCCCATTCACACCGGGGACGCTATCCATCATTCGCAATCCAATCATGTGTGTCTGATAGGTTGAGCAATCTTCTAGAATACACAGAAGCTAGGGGCGCTGCGGCAGCTATCCCGAGATAGTGGCGACCATCCCGGGGCCGTTACTGGCTCTTGAGTATCGCGTGCTTGAGCATTATCTCACTGGATGATTCTCTCTGAGCACTTCGGAGCTCCTAACCTTTTTATTACTAGAGGCAAACAAGAGGCCCCGTCTTGTCAAGCCACGACGCTTCCACCACCCCATCTCTTGAAATCAGTTGAAAGCTGCTCGTTTCCGAATCGCATTGTCACGAGAAACTCGGCGGAGGAGGATAAAGTACGAGAAGGGAGAGGTCAACCCGCGAGCTTGTTTGTGTACTTTCCGACTTTATTCACGGTAGGTTCCAATATTGGCCAGATACCTGGCTTATCTTCATACAGTCCGCGTCCGCCCCCCCCCCCAAGCTTATCATCGTTGCAAGGGCACGGAGCAGGGGCTGGCCGGTCTCTTGAAGAGGTGGAGGTGCGCTGGGGAAGGACAGACCCCAGAGTATCGCCGAGAAAGCCAAGATATCAGACCAGTTCGGACCAATCAGGGATCCGATGAGTTACTTAGTCCCAAATACCAAATGACTGACCACCACCATCTTGAGGCCGTAATCTCTCGCATGCTTTCGCCCGGGAACGAAGCTAATGCCAGAGACCTTGTCCACCCTGGTCGAGCAAGCACGCATGCCGCGCCGGTTGACAATGGAACCGCCCCATGTTGGCACCCACATCTGGGACCACCGGCTGACCAGTATTGGACTCTAATCCCTTTGGGGATTTGTCTTATCGTCGATGAAAGCTTGTCTGGTCTACCCCGTCCGAAATGTCAAGGTTCTAGCCCGTATGAACCTTCTACCGCCCGTGAAGAAGGGGGACTAATGCAACGGCGAGGCCGGGGAGCATGGGAGGTTTGCCCCATGGCACTGGAGCTGTTTCGTTGCACACAGCCTGGGACCATGGAGAAGTCTGAAGTGCTCCGTACCAAGCTCATTTCCCGCTCACCAGAGTCTCTGACACCCGTAGCCTGCCCAGCATGCCACAGTTATATATCAGGGACTTCTTGGCACCCAGAAGCTCGGATGGTGGTGCGTCCCCGGCTCGTCCTCCTTCTTGACACCCTAAAGCAATCCCAACGAAGCGGCATCACCCGGCACTGGTCGCCAACATGTCTTCCCAACCCGTAGATGACGAGAAGCACTACACAAAGGATCCCGTCGTGGACAGCCACAATGGCTACGAGGGTTCCCATGATGAGGAGGTCGGCGTCGTCACCAAGGGCGAGCCGCTTCAACGGAACCTTCGCAGCCGACACATGCAGATGATTGCCATCGGTAGAGCCCTTCACCTCAGCTGTTGCTCTGAGCCTCTACTAAATTTGACTACACAGGCGGCGCAATTGGAGCAGGTCTCTTTGTCGGTTCCGGCGGTGCCCTTCGAACTGGTGGCCCTGCTGCCCTGGTACGGTCTTCAAACCCGACTCAATTTATTCATCATCTAACCAGAACATCACAGGTCATCGGCTACATGATTGTCGGAATCATGCTCATGTTTACGACCCAGGCACTGGCTGAGATGGCGGTCCTCTATCCCGTCAATGGTGCCTTTTACACTTACGTCTGCCGCTTCGTTGACCCGTCTTGGTGAGTTAGCCGCACTAACACTGGCACACATTTCATCGTCTAACAAACACTAGGGGCTTCGCCATGGGCTGGGACTATGCCATCGCCTGGCTGACTGTGCTTCCCTTCGAACTCGTCGCGGCTAGTATCACCATCAAGTTTTGGCGCGACGACATTAACATGGGTGTCTGGGTCGCCGTCTTTCTCGTTATCCTCGCCATCATCCAGATCTTCGGCGTCCGCGGCTATGGCGAGGTCGAGTTCGTTCTCTCTCTCATCAAGATCGCCGCATGCACGGGCTTCATCATCCTCGGCATCGTCATCAACTGCGGCGGCGTCGGCGACAAGGGCTACCTCGGCGCAAAGTACTGGCACGACCCGGGCGCCTTCCAGAACGGCTTCAACGGTTTCGCCGGCGTCTTCGTCGTCGCCGCTTTCGCCTTTGGCGGCACCGAGCTCGTCGGTCTCGCCGCGGCCGAGTCCACCAACCCGCGCAAGGCCATCCCCATGGCCTCCAAGCAGGTCTTCTGGCGTATCGCTTTCTTCTACATCGTCAATCTCTTTATCCTGGGCCTCATCGTCCCCGCCAATGACCCCCGTCTCATGGGTTCCTCCGGTGCCAACACCAAGGCATCGCCCTTCGTCCTCGCCATCCAGGACGCTGGCATTAAGATCCTCCCCTCCATCTTCAACGCCGTTATTACCATCTCCGTCATCTCCGTGGCCAACTCATGCACTTTTGGATCTACTCGTACCATGCAGGCCATGGCCGAGCGTGGCATGGCCCCGCGCTTCCTCGCCTACGTCGACAAGCAGGGCCGTCCCATCTGGTGCGTCCTCATCCAGCTTGCTTTCGGCCTGCTCGCCTTCATCGGAGAGTCTGCCGACAGCAGCACCGTCTTTGGATGGCTTCTCGCCCTCTCTGGCCTGTCTTATTTCTTCGTTTGGGGCTCCATCTGCTTGGCGCACATCCGCATGCGGTTGGCCTGGAAGCTGCAGGGTCACTCCCTCGACCAGATACCCTACAAGGTGCCCCTCGGCATCTGGGGCAGCTCCATTGGCCTCGGCCTAAACATCATCTGCCTCATCGCCACTTTCTACAACGCCCTATACGTGAGTTGTCCCGCGCCCTCATCTTTGTGAAAACACCAAAAGCTGACTCGACTACTAGCCATCGCCTGACGCGACCCCCGACGCCGAGGCCTTCTTCACCGCCTACCTGGCCGCACCCATCGTCATCTTCCTCTACCTCCTCTGGAAGCTCATCTCCCGCGACTGGCGCCTGTACGTGCCCCTCCGCGAGGTTGACCTCATGTCGGGCGTCCATCTCTTGGAACCTACCGACGAGCCCATGCCCGAGAAGACGTGGGCCAACCTCCCGAGTCGGATTGCCCGTTCGCTGTTCTAGGTTGGAAGAGCCTGCGTCTTCGAAGCTGTGTCGGAATATCATGAGCATTTCAGCCCTTGGAGGTTTGAAAGCTGGATAGGTGTAGGGAGCAGCGCGAAAGGAGGAGCCGCCAGTTCCCTTTCATTGCATAATGAACAGCAGAGTAATACATATCACCAGGAGAAGATGCCAATCTGTGTCCCGGTTCTGTGTTTAGGTTCTGTGTTTACTCCGCGTTCACTTACAGCTCATACCCAAGGAGTGATGTTGCTTGCATTACGAAGCGACTAAAACTAAAGTCAAACGGCCAATGGTCGAACGGGCGCTCCCATTGAACAGTGTCCCACAACCGTATATACAAGAACGAAAATCCCCGGCCTGATGCATCCTTCGGGGCCGTGACCAAGTGTATTCTAAAATCAACACAACCTTGCTCGCACACAGAAGCTGACAGTTTATACGCTCGCTGATCAGTGTATATATTCAATTCTAACCAACCCGTCCCCGTCTATATCGGGCTTGCCATACGGATGGGTAGCCGATGGAGGATATGCAAGGTCTACCTCGAAGGTCGCTGCTCGCCCGCCTCTGCCGCGAGATCCCGTTCCACCATCTCGATCGAGCCAAGACTAGGGAAACGCTTTGAGAAGTCCTGCATGTAGTCGTCCTTCTCCTTGGCCGACATCCCCAGAACTGGCCGCCCAGGGAGTCCGACACCGACGAGGTGATCAGTCGGCATGGACGGAGTTTGCGACGTCTTCGTAGGAGAGCTCGATCGGCCACCAGTGGGTAGACTGTTGAGATGTATGGGTTTCCGCGGCGCCACCGGCCGAGGCCCGGGCGTAGTTCGTCCGGTTGGTGGCATAACCTCACCAGTGGACGATCGCGCCTTGTGAACCACAACGTCTTGAGAGTTGGAAGGCGTCATGGGCCGAGGTTTAGCGCCACCGACCGGCTTCCGGGGAATCTCGGGGAGCTGCTTTTCCAACCGGCTTATGCCTGGAGCCGCATCCGTGTAGACCCCGTATCCTTGAGCAGTGCGAGGAATCTGCGCTGAGGATTTCTGTCCCTCGCTCAACAGATTTTGCACCCTGTTCTGGATGCTGACTGCCCTAGAAACTCCGCCGATGCTTTTCGGAAGCGAAGTAGAACCGGCAGAGCCCGATCCTTGGTTGGCGAATCGCTGCCGGTACTCGGCAGCAGCAGCTTCAACGCGACGCTCTTCTTCTTCAAGACGTAGGCGTTCAAGCTCCCGTCTCATTGCTGGTGTCATGTCCTCAGTCTCCTCCAAGCCTTTCCCGTCATCGGTGCGACCGTCAGTGGCCTCCGATCCCTCGATCGGAGTCAACATAGGGCGATCTAATTGCTTGAGTGGCGAGGGAGTTCGAGCGGGCGCCGGCGCTTGATTTCCTTCAAATCGTTTGAACGCATCTCCAAATTTTCCGGCCAGAATATTCTTCGTTCCGGACAATGAACTGAGACTCCCTCGCTTAACGTGCTTCGAACCCCAGTCCTTCTTCTTTGACTCTGACTCTTCCATGCTGCGCAAGAACTCTACGTTGGACTCAATGTGGGCCTCTTCCTCGGGTTCCGCCACTGCAGGAGACGGTACTCTATCAGGGAACTTCGGGGACAACAAACTCGGAGAGGGTAGAGGCTTTGATGAGCCTTCCTTCTCACGTAAGAAGTCCAAGTTGGATTCAAGGTGGGTGCTGACAGGGCGCGGCCGGCCATCGATGGAACGTCTTTGGGCGCTTGAATCGAGGAGATCCAAGCTCGGCCGTCCGCCTTCCAGCGATGGGCGAGATGACGACGGATGCCGCGCGTGGGTCGGTCGAAATTGGTAGGATGGAACACGAGGGATGGACCCTGAGGAGGGCTCCTCTGCGCCAGAACGAGACGGAAGACTCGCGTCTGGCTGACGAGGAAGGCTAGTTGACCGATGATGATCTGTTGTCGGCACCCGCCAGATAGGCTTGGGCTCCCTAGGCTGCTGCTCTGGAGGCGGAGATGTCGTCATTGTGCCCGTTGACACATATCTCGATGGCGGAGCCTGATGTTGAGATTGTTGAGATTGAGAGGAGATCGCTTGCAGCTCAGGATTTTTGTTGATGATGGCATGCGCTCTGCTCATCTCGGTTGGCTTTGAGGGAGCCGAGGCAGTCTTTGTCAAGCCAACTGCACCCGGTGGAGGAGATGTCACTGTTGGCGGCGTGTAAGAAACACCACCTATCGGGGCGACTGACTTGGGCCGAATGGGTTCTTGGCTCTTCGGGGGAGAATGGGCGGCGTTCGCCAGCTGCTCGGCGGGTCTCTGAATCTGGTTTCTCTGCTGTTGTACCAGTGGCGGGGTATGAGAGTCAAAGTTGAATTTGGAACCTTGTTCATGGAGCAGAGAAAACTGATCCAAAGAAGGAAAACGGGAGGAGAATTCATCTACATCTCCTGCCGGAGCTGCTACAGGGGCAGGGGCAGCTTGTGTATCAAGAGCAGCGAACGGATCCCCATTGGTAACACGCATAGGAGACGGGCTCGGCCTCGGGGCTTGCTGAGCCTGGGACTGCTGGCTGGCCGCAGGAAGCCTCCCTCTTCTCATAGGAACGATGTCGGGAATAGCTTGTTCCTCTTGTGCAGGAGGTGCAAAAACGGCGCCGACCACCGGCTTAGACTGGGAGTGGTCTGTAGCAGAAGGCCGGTCTTTACCCTGGAGCTCTGAGCGATGCTTCCCGGAGTAAATCTACACAAGTCTCAGTCAAACATACACGTGACCGGATTGACGAGGCAACTTACATCGTGTATAGGGACGTCACGTCCCTGCATGGCGCAACCTTCGCGTAGAACTTGATATATGTTCGGTCTGGCCTGGGGACTCCCGCGCAGCATCGACGCTTCAACGGTTAGTTGCAGTTCCAGGCCCCGCTCATGCACACTTACCGATGAGCTTCTTTAAACGATCCGAAAACACTGGATAGCTGGGGAATTTATAGCTCGCATTGAGGATGGCCAGCTGACCCTGTTCCTCAAAAGGAGTGGTGTAGTAGCACAACTTGTATAATAGCACGCCCAAAGCCCAAATGTCCGACTTTTCGTCGATAGGCTGCTTTCGGTATACATCGATCATCTCTGGGCTCCTGTATTGCATGGTGGTGTGCTTCTGTACATCCTCGTCCATGAGCCTGCATTCGACGACGGTTTGCGGCGCGGGCTTGGGCGGCGCAGCGGATCCAAAATCGCAGAGCTTGAATCTCTTTTGAGAACCGTGGCTGAGGATCAGGACGTTCTCGACCTTTAGGTCTCGATGAAGTAGCGGTGGCTTCAAATAGTGCATGCAAGCAACACCTTCGGCGATATCAGTGAAGATGTGAAGGATCTCGGGTTCGGTCAAGCGGTGCTGGAGACGCGTGTTCATGAAGTCGATGAGACCGCCTCCGTTGCAGAATTCCATGAGAAGAAAAACCTCGTATCCACCCCCACGCATCTCGGAGGCGTGGGAATCGATGTAGGTAACAATCGGGCGATGACCCTTAAGCCTCTTCATGGTCTCGACCTCGGTTCGCATGGATCGCAAGGCCTCCTTGTCGGGAACAGCCACTCTCTTCAGGACAGCCATGTCGGTACCGTCGATGGGCTTGGGCATCTTGACCAGATAGACGTGGGCGAAACCTCCTTCAGACAGATATTTCTGAATCACCACCCTGTGGTTGCCAACTTGTATCTTCGTTCCGGGAGCGAAAGTGCCCGCAGGCGCGGTGGACACAGGGGCAGGCATTGGAGCACCATAGTTGACCGGATGGGCAGCCCGCGGGGCGGATGCGGGCACATGATGACCGAAGGACGCCATATCGGCTGGCAGGGCTTCGAGGAGTAGTTGTCGGCGGGAGAATATCGCCGCCCAAGGCAGTGAGACTGGGTAGATTGAGAGTCAGCGGGCAGTTGAGAACGGTGAGAGAAAGGCCGAGACAATGTATGGGGCGATCAAAGAAGCGACCGTGGCATTGACGAGCGTTTGCGACTCGGTCAAGGCACAGCTAGGCCATTCTTGGGCGTCGATGGTGGATGCTGGCGGGTTTGATGAGGTTGATTCCAATTCCAGGTTGCCATTGAGCTGGACCTGAACTTGGATGCGTGGTAGGTAGTATGGCCGGGCAGGGCAGTACGTAGTGCATAGGTACGGGGCGTCCATCAGCCGCTGTTAGTGGTGGAGCGCTGGCATGAGGCTTTGGGGGAGCTAACCAAGACCCTGGCACACTCTGTTCCACGTTTCGCAATGCACCTCAGTCGGGGAAGTGTCGGGTAAATGTCATGCACCCAGCACCACTATTCATACCATTCTCTGGTTGGGCCGCAGCTGCCACACCGCCTTGCCAGACGGCACCACCTGCGTGATGAATCTCATCCCAAAAACGGTCAACCGAGATCCAGATGCCGCTGGTGGGGGGATTTTGGCCACAGCGACTTATCGATATGAGATAGCGATAAGAAACTCTGTTGGTCCACCCAAATTTTTTTTCCCAGGCCTCGAGCCTCTCCGTTCGGGCTGCAGAGTCGCACCTTTTTTTGAGCTGATCTAGTAACAACGCAAAACCTACTCAATTCTAAACCGACGACAGCAAACGCAAGAGCCATGGCCAAGAGAAAGAGGGTCGAGATTGCGACTGCGACTCCCGCCAAGGAGGCAGCACCCGCGAAGAAGGCCAAGTCGACCCCCGATGGCTCGGCGTCAAAGACATTCGCATCGAGCACCCCGGCCGAGGAGTTGACGATCCAAATTGTCACCGGCTCATACGACCGCGTTCTTCACGGAATCACTGCTACGATTAAGCCCTCGGGCGACGTGGATTTCGCCGATACCTTCCTATTCACTGCGCACACCTCAGCGATTCGCGCCGTCGCCCTGTCACCCCTCTCTGCACCCGTCCCTGGACAGGGCCAAAAAGTGCTGCTCGCCTCTGGGAGTACGGACGAACGAATCAATCTCTTCAACCTCTCAGCGCATCCCCCGAGCCGCAAGAACCAGGAACTTCTCTCCTCTGTCGCTCCTCGCCCGATCCTTGAGAACCCCAAGAACCGAGAGCTGGGAACGCTACTACACCATTCGTCGAACATCACCAAGCTAGTCTTCCCCACACGATCCAAGCTGCTTTCTTCGAGCGAGGATTCCACGATCGCTGTCACCAGAACAAGAGACTGGTCCGTTCTGTCGACCATCAAGGCCCCGATACCCAAACCGCAGGGCAGACCTAGTGGTGACACTGCACCCTTCGGGGGAACGCCGTCCGGCGTCAACGACTTCGCCATCCACCCCAGCATGAAGTTGATGATCAGTGTCAGCAAAGGCGAGCGGTGCATGCGGTTGTGGAACCTTGTCACTGGCAAGAAGGCGGGTGTTCTCAACTTCAGTCGGGCTATGCTGCAAGAAGTCGGAGAGGGGAAGCACTCAACAGGCGAAGGCCGCAGGGTGGTTTGGGGAAAGGCGGACGACGAGGATGAATTTGCCGTCGCCTTTGACCGAGATATTGTGGTATTTGGCATGGATAGTGTACCGAAGTGCCGCGTCATGGCCGACACCCGAACCAAGATCCACGACTTTTCTTACTTCACTGTCGACGGCGAGACGGGCACGAGCCTGCTGGCAGTGTCAACCGAGGACGGACGAATCATATTCTTTTCTACCAAAACCGACGACCTCAAGAAGCCCGAATCCGAGGACAAGGCGCTGTCTACGGCCAAGCTGGTCGCACAGGTTGGCGGCAAGGAGGCAGGTGTCTCTGGCCGCATTAAGTGTATGACCATCTTGCCAGCTGAGAAGGACTCGACGGCAATCTTGGTCGTAGCGGGCAGCAGCGACGGAAAGGTGCGGTTATGGAAGATTGGCGGTAAGGAGCTTACGGCTAGCAAGGGCGAGGGCGAGGGCGAGGGCGAGGGCGAGGGCGAGGGCGAGGGCGAGGGCGAGGGCAAGATGGAACAAGCCGGCAAACTGCTGGGGACGTACAACACCCACAACCGCATCACCTGCTTGGCGGCATTCGCTATGATACCCCGGCCTGAGGGAGTGGAGGAGAGCGAGGACGAGGTTGAGGAGGGTTCGGAAGATGATTCTGAGGACGAGGACGATGAGTAATTTCAACGCGACTGTGAAAATATGAACGACAATAAGATATCCGTTTAATCACACCACATGACGTCCTGCCTGCCCTTCGGAGGAGCTGGAACAGAGTTCCGACGGCCGTCAAATGCAAACGGCGGAGAAGGCAGTGGTTCCGAAGCACCGCCCCCGGCCCCGCATTCTGCAGGTTGGCCCGTGCATGGAGAGGCCCGTTGATCGGCTTTCAGGCGTGTCTCGAATCAGTCTGCAGATTGCATGGCAATCCCGAGTTCTGTCTCTCGGGCACAGGCATTTGCAGTTAGCCGCTTCTTGCGGGCAGTAATCGGGAACCGATCTTGTCCAAGCAGGCCGCAATGTATGGGTAAGATGGAGGCTTGCCCTGTGAGAAAAGGGAGGAAAGGGAGAAGATGGAGTTGAGCAGACGCAGGTCCCAAAAACACGACCACAGGCTATTCAGGACGTGTGTCTGAGGTCGAGGTGAGAGGCGTTGTCTAGTGTCTAGTGCACATCGACTCCCCGAGTACCTCACCTCACGTTGAAGGCTACGGCCGGCTCCCGCCCCCCTCGTCTCTCTCGTGTCGTAGCTGGTAAGAGGTGCGCATGCTGTTTTCTCTTCTAGAGGTGCCCGGGAATGTTTGGAACCGTCTCTCTCTCTCTCTCTCTCTCTCTCTCCCCCTCCGCGCGCCTCTCGTCCTCCCCCGTTTTTTTCCCAACGTTTTTTCCCCCAAGGAACATGGCTGGATACGCGGACAGCACAATTGACCAGGCTGGCCCCTCTTATGCCCCAACGTCCGCCGCAGGGTGTGCCTACCTACCTCACTTAGGGTAGGGCGGGCCTGCTCTTGCGGCGGCTCTACATAGTAGAGGCGCGCTAGAGAGGGGACCTTCCGGTGAGGTAAGGGACCCGAGCACGACCTGGACCTGGATTTTTATTCAGGAAGCTGTGTATCTACGCCCCCACACCCCCCCTTACCCTCACTCCCCTACTCCAAGCCCGCCCCTAAGTCTCCCTTCTACTTAATAGCTTACTTAATAGCCTTTTTAACTATCTTAAAGTATCTAATATAAACTTAAATATATTTAACTATCTTTTTATCTTTTTAATAGAAATTTTATTTTTAAAAGTATTAATAGATCTTTTTAAAGTACTTATAAATCTTCTAAAGGACTAAATTATTATTAAATTTCTTATAATTATTAATCTTTTAATACTAGTCTAACTTTAAAAGTTAATTAATAGTATAATATATAAATACTATTTTTATTAAAAAGTATCTATTAAGATATATAT
>JAOWMA010000299.1:0-61890 GCA_025962755.1 Colletotrichum tropicicola
AAATATAATAATATAGATTATTTTATACTATTAATTAGTTTATTTAATAGACTAACTATAGGATATAGTTTAATAATATAGCTTTAAGCTTATATAACTAAGAGACTATAAAGACCTTTATATAGAGCTTACTCTGAATTATCTTCTTAGACACTTTATAACTATTAATTAAAGTGCCCCCTATTAGGCTAGTTACCGCCCGAATTACACTGTATATAGTAATCTATTTATCCCTTTGGTGATTAAAACCAACACAATCAATGTAGTAAAGGTAGTATTCCCGCTATTAATACAGTATCAAAGCGCCCAAGTATCATCGCCCAACATTATGTGTCGGTGGAAGTCCTGATATCCCAGGCCAAAGAAGAAACGCCAATCTCATCATTCGTAATGTCAAATGCGCCAGGACTCCACTCAGAGTATGATTGACCGAGGAAATCTTGGATAAAAGGATCGTCGAACGGAGCTCTACCAACCGAAGACGTTTCCCCAGGACTCACTATCGACGGCGCTTGACCACTGTGCCTTCTGTTGGGGTCGCCTTTTCGACGACCAGATGTCGGCATGACATGCGCTGCGAAAGTTCCGGCTGTGGTCATGTACCCTTGTTTTGGTCCGGCGCTTTGGCCGCTTCTGGACTGATACATCCTTTCAAGGTCGTCTTTGAGCGTTGTGAGTCGATCATGGAGCTCTGCTGCCGGGAGGTTCCCGTCGTCGGCCATGGATTTCAGAAGGGTTTCGGCCAAGTCCACCGAGTTGCGGTCTCCGTCGTTCGGGTTCAGAATGTTCGAGAGGATGAGAATAATCGTGGATGAGAAGATGTAATGAGCATCGAAATACCCAAAGGTTGCTATCGCGCCGTCTACCCATAGTTGCTTGAGGAGACGGTTGGATGCTCTAGCCGCGTATATGCAAGCTTCTCCGAGAGCGATTGTCATCGGTGGCAGCACCTTTGCAGCGCTCCCTGACGGAGACGCAGGGTTCTCAGACTGTCGCATGTAGTACTTGAAGACGAACAATAGCACGGGCCTTGTTGTCAAAATTACACACTATGACACTGGTTAGCAGTAACATTGATGTGGCTCAGAAGGCCATACCTGGTTAAAATGCAACCTCAATGAAGCCACAGATCTTGTGCTGTAGGAAGGGGTTCTGCTGTGGTCAAGAGCTTCCTTCAGACTTGTCAGAATCTTGTGTACGTTGCTCACAAACGTCTTCTCTACTAAATGTTTAGTTAATTATAATATTTATTTTTAGTTTAAAATAAATAACTATTTATAAGTTTAAAGTGTTTTAAATATTAAGTATAACTAGTTATAGAGAGAGTTAAAGGTGATAATGTCAACAACAAAAGAGTCTATTAATGATAAGAATATAACTTAATTATAGCTGGCTCTATAGTAAGGAAAACGAGACTTACTTTTGGTAAAGTTAATCTAAAAGAAACCCCTTATTATTTTTTTTCAGGGGGAACACTGTTTTCGTTGGTGGAACCCAAGTAAGGTGGTTAGTTCATCTTGACTCAGCGGCATTGTGGAGGAGCCGCTGCGATCCCCTGCCGCGCGCCGGATGTCCCGAGCGTCAGCTGGCAACCTGGAAAGCAATGCAATAGGTGAACGCTTCAAAGTGATGTCAGCAGCCGCGCGATTGTGCAGCAGTGGATCCAGGGGTTATTGAGTCCGTGGGGAAACTGGCGATTTATTACCCCATGTGAGGAGTCAAGTCTGATGTTGGGATGATGTCCAAGGTTTGGTCTCTTCCCGTACGAACATGGGCGCCGCATATCCGTGGTGTGGCGAGGTCAACCATTCTAATTGCGGGTAGCAGTGCTTACCTAGAGATCTGAGGGTGTCTACATACTCAAGTCCACGATTCTGTCACTGTGCAATCGCAACCGCCTTAAAAGCACAGCCAACGTCGACTATATACCTCTCAAGTACTATTGATATCAAATTAGGCTGCATGAAGGAAGTAATGAGAGTGCAATAGCAGTTAATAGTCTGTTGAATTCGCCTGGGACTTTTTAACTTGAACTGGTAATTAGGAACGTAAGAATGTTTTGGTCTCCTTGCCGCAGACCCCACGCTAGACCTCAATGTCGAATTCCCGGGCATGGATCATGGTCCTGTGGGCACCTTGCAGGCGGAATTGCTGCCCGTGCAATTGCAATTCCGTTTTTGTACGACATGGATCATATGTCAAGCATCTCTAATAGTAGTCCAAATCAAATCTAAGAAGCTGTAAAGCTTCCCATGAATGTCTAGAAACTCAATTAGGCGTTTCCTACTCACAAATTCTGAGAAATTTACGAGCGTTCGGGTATTGTCAAGACCCCAGTGAGCGTGCTCTACCATCAGACACCAGCAAGGGGTTGAACCGGTTTAAGGGCCTTGTTCGCTGAACAGTTGTAGACAGTCTTTTGTTTTGTGGGGTTAGATACTGAAAGCTGATTGACCTTTCCAGTTCCAGGTTAATGAAGATTGTGAGTGAACCTTAGTTGATCGATAAGATCCCCTTGCGCAGATGAAATCTGATTTCTGACGATTTCCATCGGACATTAAAATCAATGAAAAACAAGTCTTAGATACAAGTACGGTTATATAAACGGATTAAGGACGTAAAGATAATACCCCAATTCACTTGCAGATAGCAGTATCTCTTTTGCTCGCGAGTCGCCGTCTACCCATGCCATTCTATTGATCTTGCAATGATTTGGCATATTCGAAGCCAGTCATGTCGGGCTCACAAGTAGTTCCAATGTTCGGCATCTTGCCATCATCGAAGTACTGGCGAACAACCTCATTTGTGCACTTTGATGGATGGCTCCTGAACCCGTGCTGTGTAGAATTTTGTCAGTCTTTGTGAACTTCTTTTATGGAGAAGACTCCAGGGAGGAGGAATACTTACGCCAGCTCCGTTGTGGACGACGACGCGGCTGTTTCGGAGCCGCGCAGAGATCTCCCAGGCGGTGCTCAACGGGGTGACCGGGTCGTAGCGACTGTTGACGAGGAGGACTGGGAAGCTGGTCCTGACGTTTCGCATGGCGTTGATGTCAATCTTTTCGACCGCATCCATGCGCCATCGAGAGCACAGCAGGCGCTGTTGAAGAATGACGTCCGCGAAGGAGCCTTGCTCCAGATGGGCCCGGTACATGGAGTACAGGTCCTCCAAATTCTCGGCTCTGAAGGACGTGTCTCCGCAGGCGATGCCGTAAAGGGCGTGTTCGCCTTCGTTCCATTCGGAAGTCAGCTGGGCGGGTGCCGGAGTGACTGCGCCAGTCCAGTTTCCAGTCAAGGCATAATTGATCCTCTCGATAGCCTTGAAGTAGTTCGAGGGACTGTACAGTTCCTGCGTAAGTGGGCCCTTGGTAAAAGACACGAGAACATCCGATTCACCCTCGACTGTGTTATTCATGAGTTTTTCCTTGAAGGCGTCGTTGAGGGCTGTGATGAGATCATCCGCAGTGGTGTTATCCCCGGCGTAGTCGGCCAGAATGCAGTCCTCGGGACCGGCCTTGACGCACTCATCAAATAGTTTGTGGAGCGAGCGCTCTGTATCTCGCTGTCCAGTCACCCAAGTGGTGCTGGCGTAGTCTTCGGCCAGGAGACTGGCGTCGAGCAGCACGCGTCCAACGCGATCTGGGAACATGGAGACAAAGACCTGTCCGAGGACAGTGCCGTAGGAGGTTCCCCAAAAGTTCACCTTCGGTCCTTGGTCGAGGGCGTCTGCGATTGATATCATGTCTCTGGCGACGAATGGCGTGCCGATGACGCGTCCGTACTTGCTCTGTTCCTTGAAGCAGGCCTCTGCAACCGCTTCTGCTTGATCCCAGACCAGGGGTTCAATCAGAGACCAAACATCAGCCTGCACCATCGTGTGGAACTGACGTCGACGGAGCAATCCTTCGGGTGTGGCCGAAATATTGCAGTTAAATGGAATGGTCTTGCCAACGCCCCTGTGTAGTTGTGTCAGATGCTGCTAGAGCTCTCACCAGGGAGCGACGATGTACATACCGAGGATCGAAACCAATTATGTCATAATGCCCTCCCACAATGCTATTGCAGTGAAGTCAGCAGATGAATCGCTTAAGTGACGGAAACGCAACCCACTCTCGCATCAAAAGACCGCCACTTTGCGATGTCACAAGCCTCTCAACCCCGGAGCCTCCAGGCCCACCTGGATTGTAAAGAATGCTGCCCTTAAATGGCTCCTTGTTGGCGTTGAACTTGATCAACTGAAGATCAATCGTCTCCCCGGAGCTCAGACTCGTGTAATCCAGGGGGACCTTGAGTCTTGCGCACTCGGGCTTCTCAGGGAGAGCATCAACGATGGCGTTGTTCTTTTCTCCGAAGTCCAAGTCACATTCTGACCACTCGATGGATGGTTTGCCAGATGGGAGAGAAGAGTTGTTTTCGTCCCTCCGGAAAACGGCATTTACACCATCATGTAGAGACAAGGCGGAGGTGCAGCCTAGAAAGAGATGGCTAAAGATGACGGTCCGTACGTGTAGCTTCATAATGGTTGTGTGGTGATCGTTGTCGGAGGGTTGGAGTGTAGGGGAGGTTTTCTCAGTGCGAGGAGCTCGTGGTCTTAAATGTAGTTAATCTCGGAGAAAGTTGAAAGCCAAGACTCAGCGACTGGGCATAGCACTGCCTGCATGTGTCCAGTCTCTGCCCGATGAGACCTCCATGTACCAGAAGAAGCGTCTTCCTGCGACACATGCAGGCTATGCTGCCGGTCCGACCTGGATCAAGTATTCTGACCGGTGCTGCGACGCACGCAGTGCTGACTTGTTGGCAGCGGAGAGCTGAGCTTGTATCAGCCCACATAGCGCAAGGCAAGGCTCAAGCTGGCTTGCTTGCTTGCTGACATGCTGACCAGGTAATACTATCACCTGAGAGCTAAAGATGAAATATTGAGGCTGTACCAGGTGTCTGTGGCAACCTATTGGCTTCAATATCTGATTCATGCATATTCCGTCAGCGTGGGCATACGTCATCAATTTCCCGGTGTTTTCCTATTTAGGAAATGCGAGGTACAACTACAATGTATGCCAATCCATAGGCAGTAATCAATTGTGCGATGTCAATTTGATGATTTGCGAGAAGCTTTATGTCATAACGATCACTTTTGTCTCACAATGATGAGTGCCCTGGGTATTAGTCTGTACGGGTGGAATTTGTCTCAAGGATTATGGGGAAAATTTCTTCTGACCGTCACCTTATGAATTAATCATCGTGTTTATCATTGTTTGCAGTCTAATTTGAATTTTCCCCTGCGAGACTTTAGACTTTGACTGTATTCATTGAGAACGCTGAGGGTGTCGCTGTGAAGGTTATTTTTGATATTACTCCACGGTCATCAGCTTGGAACCGGGGGCGTGATTGGGCAAATTCCGGCATCTCGATACCTGGCCGGACCCATGGCCAGCGAGGAGATCCAGCTGTGGCTGGGAGCCGCAGGAGGCTGCTGTTGACATCTCCAGCGTGCTCCCATGCCGTGAGAACTTCGCTCTGCACGTTTGTGGCTTGGCAAGACAGGTGGCGCTTCGTGCCAACGTGATTCACCTTCCACAAGGCACTTCGAAGGATTCTAGCAGGCTTCCTTACCTGCCTCTCGGATTGGATCGCCGTACTTTAGTCGGACGATTTCTCTCGCACGCAGTAACTCCCATTTAACAGGGACACTCGTGCCAGAGCCCGGGCCTTGCCGGGGAATATAAGCACAGCAGCCCTTTTCGGATTTAGAATCGAGAATGTGGTCTGCCAACTTTTTTTGCTGAAATCTATTATTGAGGTCTTGAATTAAGGGTCTGCATTTGTCGCCAGTGAGTTTACATAGGGCCCGTTGAGTATGTGTATTGAGCTGCCACTCGCGGCTTCAACTCTTGATGAATGACGAGAACACGTGAAGGTAGAGTACTGGACAGCGAAACATATTAAAACAAAATTGCTAATAAGTGAAAAGTTCCGAGTCCTTGAGAGGTTGAATTACATCGTCCTATTCTAGAATCTGTTGTCCGCTTGCGGGATCGCTTGCCTGGGGAAAGAAGTTACCGCAATCTTCTGCTAGACCCAGGTCTTCGACCCCAAAACCCGTCCCGGGGAAACTGTCTGGCCAATGCGTGCTATTCCACGCTTCGAATCCTGGAAGTTCATCTAGGAAGGACAGGTCATCTGGTGGCTTTTCGGGCAACCGAGGTTCGGCGTCGGTGGTATTGATGATCTGCCCATTGAACACGTCGTTGATATTCGTGTGAATATCCACCGGAATCGACCAGGTACTACCGTTGCTTGATACCGAAGTCCCTGAGACCATTGTCGGGACTTCAGAGATATTGGTAGATATTGTCGTGTTGTTGGATTCCCGGAATTTGCCGATTACGTTCATACAAGCGTTGTATTCGACCATTGACTCTGGGTCGTTATTCGATGAAGACCCGTTGTTCATAAAGGCTTCGAGTTCAGTCACAGTAGGCTCTTTCTTCTCGTAGACGAAGCCTGTTTGACTTTGCGAAACTGTTGCTAATGTGTCAGCAGTGACTTTAGACCGTCAGAGTAGGCTTGCAATTACATGGGGACGGTACGACAGCCAAGTCGCAGTCAAAGATGAAGTGATAAATCCACTTCCACTTTCCAAGGTCGGGTACTCCCTGGAGCCTATTTTTCTTGATCCGTGCCTTTTTTGGTCCGTCGATGTGCTCGTAATTTCGCCCTATCTTAAGCTGGCACGGCGAATACAGGCTCTGGTGCTCCACTAGCTGGAGTTGGTCTTTGAAACCATCGAAGCAACGCTCACAGGCAAAATCGGGACAATGACGGCGATACAGATGTTCCCTGGGAGTAAACGTCATGGGGTTAGATATCGGTAAATGCCAAGTGAGGGAATGGGTGGCAATATAACTTACTTTAGTCTGTGGATCGTCCATCCCTTGTGAATGCAGTTGCTATGTTTCTCCGGATCCCGTACGTAGAATGGACACGGGAAAAGTTGAGAACCATCATTGTTTGGCCCTGTAGTTAGCATACAGGGAGCTTTGACGGGCTGTGTGAGTGATACAGCCGACCTCGCTGGCCTTTTCTTGCGCTTGTTGTGTACAGTAACGCTTGATGCTGACGGCTGGAACTTCCGTTTGCCTTCACCTCCAGGATCCCCGTTATGGTCTTCATTCAAGACAGCCTCTCGTAGCTGTGCAGCGTGGATAGTGTGGAAATGAGGAGTTCCATCGCCTACTCTATTGTTTTCATCGGTCTCCCTAAAGGCACCAGACGGTTCTCTGGTGACGAAACCTGAAGGTAGAGTAAACGCTCCACTTCGTCCCTCAACGCAAGATGGCTGCATCGGTGGGCTGCGCAGCGGTGACGATATTGGGCTTTCGTGTTGCAGGCGATCAAAGTTCAGCCGTTGCAAAACGGAAAGATCGTCGGCATGAATGTTGTGCAACAATGGATCTTCAATCGTATCTTCCATTCTCGTTCGTGTCCATGGCGCGGGCATCACATACTCAGGATTCTGAAGCCTCTTGCTGAGTTCAGTGAGAGCGCTCACAACCTCTGAACTTTCCGCGCGAAGACAGGGCTCGGTCTCGAGCATGCGGAATTGAATGAATGACAGGATCTCATGGATATACTTTGATGCATCCGGAGCTGCATGGATCCTGTCAATGTGCTGCAGTGAAATTTGTGAGTACGCAGTGATTCATGGTTCCAGCTTGGATAGACTTACTTCCATAACGGACTGCTTGAGCTTGGCCTCCTTGCCCGTGTTGACCATTGCAGAGGTGCTTTGGATTGGGACCTCGAAGAATGCGTCTTTGAATTCTTCGAAGGCGACGACTCCTTCGATCTTTTCCGGCGATGCCGCCACGCGCAAAGTTGACAAGTCTTCGACACCTTGCCACCCGAAAACGAACCATGTAAAAAATTCGAGAAAAACGCAGCCCATAGACCAGACGTCCATGGTTTGGGAACCTTTCTGTCTAAAGGCAACCTCAGGAGGGCAATATGCTGGTGAAAAGCCCTCGAGTCGGTCAAGCTCGTGTGCAGCGACGGTGTTATGAGACCGGGAGAGACCGAGGTCGGCTATTTTGAGGGTTCCATGCAGTGATCCAATCTCTTGGGAAAACCAAAGGATATTCTCTGGTTTGATGTCTCCATGTCGGCCCCAAGCTGCCTGGTTCTCATTTACGTCATAAAATGAATGTATGCCGCGGAGACCAGACGCCAGGTCGAGAGCTTTTTCGTTGATCCATTCCAGAGACACCGAAGTTAAGCCTGGCTGTGGATTGTCTCTCCAAAATGACCTCAAATCACTGTCTGCCCATGGAAACACCAAGTGGTATTTATCTCCGTGCACATATGTTGCCAGAAGCTGGATGAGATGTTTGTTGCTCGTCTTCGAGAATCTCCGCAGCATGTCGACTTCTCTTCGGAAGGCATCGAAATTGGCCGTGTTCAACTGCTTCACTGCAAACTTTGGGCTCTCCTTCTGGAGTACTCGTGTCAACTAGAAGCACTCATCTTTGGAATACTGGCCGCTTACTGTGTATTGATTGAAATTATGGTGTGATTCATGGATTTGAACCTTGTAGACTGTACCGAAGGTGCCGCCACGGAAGTCGATTTCTGCCCCACGCCCAGCGACGAAAGGCAAGATTGTTGCCGGATTGAAAGTGTAAGAAAATGTATCCAACTGGAAAAACGGCGACATAAACGACCATTGAGATCCGTAGAAATGTCGGAGCGCATCTTTCGGCATTTTGTTGAAACAGTCGACGCTTCCCATGTCTTGCCCTGCGCGAGCCACGGCAAAACCTCGATTGTTCAGGTTGATGGGCAGGATTAAGTCGCTGGCGCTACTTTGCATGAATCGAGAAATTTCCCTAACCTTGTCGATCAGGACCAAGATTGCGAATATCTTCTTGCGCGGCTGGCGAGAACTGCACACTGCGGAGGCATAGAGATTGCGAAGTAAAGGTGCAATATGAGGCATGCTCCATCGGAGCTCTTCGCGAACGGAGTCGACATTGATCAACAACCGCAATTGATCATGAGGTAGGAAGTAACCGTCTGTCGGGGATAGTGACGGTGATTGAGCAGCATGACTGGCAACCATGCGAGATCGGATCCTTTCTTTCAGAGTTGAGCGAGCATCTGTTGCTGCTATCGACCGCTGCGAAAGGAAAGGCCGGCTGCTCTCCATTGGATGGCTGGTTTGCATACTGAAATCGTGACAGAATACCGAAATCGTGATAGAAGGTGAAAAGGTTCTAACTGCAACAAACCAGCGGAAAATGAAGGAAGAAAACGGGTAGTTATACCGCGAAAGGCAAGGCGCCTAGGCAAGGCAGACAGGGGCGGTGCGCCAAGGAACTTCGCGCAACTGGGCGCTGTGGCTTCGCTGCATCAGGATGTTTGCCGCACTGGTTGCCTGGTCGCCTGACTTTCGCGCCGTTGGGCACTGAGAAAGCCACGACATGCACGTGTAAGCTAACCGAGAGAATAGATGTAATAGGTCAGGATATTCCGAGACACGGTCGAAGGACTTGGGAGTGGCTGGACGTAGGGCTTGGTGACGTTTCGTGCAGTTTGGATATCGAAAATACGAGCAACGTCATTTCTGTACATCTGTCGAGCGAAAACATCGATATCATGCGGAGTTCTTTATCACAGACGATCAGGATGTTCTCCCTGATGTTCCCACCGATATCCCACGGGTTGTGGGGCCGAGTCTCACCGGGCCCGGGTCCGGTCTGAAGAAGCACGGCACTGGGATATCATCGGCAAAATTTTGAAAACACGACAGATATCAAAATCCATCACGAGAGCCTACATGTAGAAATGAAAGAGCTATACCCATCATCAATCGCGGCAATTTTGCTAATCAGCTAGTAGGCTTTTGTAAGATTTCGTAAGATTTCGAGTACAGCTGCATCCTGTAAGAGTCAGCCATGCTAGTTAAACCATGCGTATGAGCTCTTGGTTGGCTATGAGTAACTTTAGACGACTGACTGGTGACAAATTTTGTTTAACCAGATGAATAACATATGCTGACTCGGCTTGAGATGGCCTATCGTTCAGTTTAGAAAACTTCTCGTCACCCAATCTTGCTAAGGAAAAGCATTGTGATCATGCTTTGGGTAAGAGGCTCAAATACTAGGGAAAAGTCGAAATGTGGCATGGGAGCCCTCATGACGGCAGCTGAAACAGACGAAGGTGCGACTACCGAATTGAAGGCTGCAGATGGGGGAACGGCTCTCTTGGCAGCTGTTTCCGAGGGAGGTGGGAACATGGCGCGGATGCTCTTGGAAAGGGGTGCAGACATAGAATCGAGGCCCGCAGACGGTGATACAGCACTCTTGCTGGCTTTTAGGGGGGTTTTTGTTTCAATTGTTCATCCTTTTTGGGAACATGGAACCGACACACAGACAAGAATAAGAATAGAAATTGTTTCTGACTCCGGGTTCGGCAAAACCGTTCAACTTCTCGAGAACGCCAGGTTGGAGCGGGAAACAATGGAAGCTTGATGCTGTAAACGAAGGAGATTTCCATGGCTTTATCTAGAAGCAGCTTTAGCAGGCTATTCCAGACATGGCACGGGGACCGGAGCGCCCTCAAATGACCAGCCTAAATTTCAAAAAAAGACAGATCTTCATTGCCTGGGTCCGTCCAATGTTCCCAAGTTCGAGAGAGATCGTCCGGTAATAAGAACCGGTCGATTGCACACTTCGCCAAGCACCGTCGGTAGGATGGTTCCCCCGGAAAACACCTATTTCCATCGCGGAGTTGTCCCGGGTGGGTCCCGGCCGGCGGGCCGGCGCCTGCGGAGTTTGCGCCGTGCGGAAAGTCGGTGCGGACTTCGCGCACCCGCGGGCGGCCGAGGATGACAAACGCCGACCGCGAGGTCTTGGCAGTTTCGTCGACGGCTTCAGGTCGCGATGCATGTAAGGGGCAGCAACCATGGGAGTCGAGATGTCAACTCAAATCACCACAGCTCGCACTCAATCAAGCACCAAGCAACAACACCAAGCCCTCTCTCAACACTCCACAACCATCGGCCGACTTGACTTATACCATCAGCATCGTACCCGCCTCGACTCAAGGTGGCAGGGAGACAATCAGAGTCCTTCTCAACGACCCCTCAAGCCCGCTCATCCGCGCCTTCTACCGCGACCCCTCAAAGGCACCGGCCGAATTCGCCAGCCACCCCAACTTCGAGGCCATCAAGGGCGACGTGACGACCGGTGCGGGCCTGGACTTTGGCGGTTCGGACTCGGTGTTCTACATCCCTCCTCCTCCGTTTCAGCCGGGGGAAGTAGACACCGCCCAGTTCGCAATCACCGCCGCGACCAATGTGAAAGAGGCCATCGAGAAGGCGCCGTCTGTGAAGAGGCTGCTTCTCTTCTCTTCCATCGGGGCCCAGCATGAACGCGGCATTGTATGGATACCAGTGAAATAGGTGTTGAGACGTGACTGACCATGCGTTGCAGGGCATCTTGAAGATGAACCACCACTCCGACAAGGTTCTGCAGACCGCCGCCCCGGAGGTCGCCATCGTCAGGCCGGGATACTTCCAGGAGAACTGGGCCCACGCCTTCGAGACGGCCAAAGCCGACCCGGCCGTGTTCTACTCCCCCATGACTCCGATCGACTACAAAATCCCCATGGTACCTCCTCCCCTCGTCGCTCTCTTGCTGGTCACCTAGACTGACACGACTGTAGGTCAGCTTCACGGACATCGGCCAAGTCTGCGCCCGCAAGCTCCTAGACCTCTCGACGCCGCTGCCGAAGCGCACCTTTGTCTTTGAGCTGTACGGGCCGCGGCACTACAGCACCCGGGATGTGCAAGCAGCCCTCGAGGACGTGTTGGGAAAGAAGGTCGGCATCGCCGCCATCGAGAAGGACCAGCTCGCCGACTTTTACGCCGAGCAGGTCCCGGCCGGGCTCGTGCAGGAGATGGTTGAGTATACAACCGGCGCGCTACCGGGCGGCATCATGGCGGGCGAGTTTCCCGGGGACGAGAACACTGTTTGGGGTAAGGTGGAGCTTGCCGATGCGCTGCGCAAGGTGTACGTGGCGTGAGTGATGCAGACGATTGACGATCGAGGGAGAGAGAAAGTGTAGATATCTATTATGTTCGACTCTCTGAGTTATGATCGTATCATGTGAATAAAAAATATGGCATCTTCTCGCGGAACACTTGGAGGGTAAAAGGTTGGGAATCCGCTCCGCTCGGTCAAATGCGCATCGGAAAGTGCTGGGTATGCCACCAAGAAGACTGTCGTGTGAGGTCCCATATTGAATTGTCAAAGACATCAATGCGTACACATCAGTGGGCCGAATCCATCCGACCACCTCAACCCTCCCATGATGATCACCATGATGGCAAACCCAGCCACAACGCTGACGGTTCCATACGTATACGCATGACGCCTCCTGAGCGCCGCCAGCTCGGCGACCCACGTCGACACCGTCGTCAAGCACCCGCAGAAGCCATCCTCGACGCCCTGCAGCACCTGACACCCAACCAGGCCCCCAATGCCTTCATGGCCCAGATCCCAGCACATGCCCAGCACGGCCACACCCACGATATTGACCGCAAACGTGCCCAGGGGGAACGCCGGGATCCGCGGGTTGAGCCACATGCTGACGTAGAACCTCGCCAGACACCCGAGCGGCGCAAAAACGAGCGAAAACACGGCCTGTCCGCGCCAGGCGTCGTGAGGCGGCCAAATGGACAACAGCACGGCGCCGAGCCAACAGCCCCAGCCCAGCACAACCGCAACGGGGTCAAGCACTTTCCGGCCGAGGGGGTACGGCAGTGATGGGGTGATGGGTTCCAGGGCCGCAGCGAGGTGCGCGCCGACGACCAGCCCAGACAGGGAGAGGCCGACCGTCGTGAAAACCACGGCCAGCATCGCCATGAAGGAGTCCCCACCGTTCCGCGGCCCCGGGACGACGCCGCCCGCGCCGGGGAGGTCGTTGCTCATCGCGAGGAAGACGTCGCGGATGAACGACGAAAAAGACGTGAACGAGCCGCAGAACCCGGTCGCGAGCCCAATGTACAGCGGAATCGTCTTCTTGGTCGCCAGGTGCGCCTTCTTGGCCGCCGCGAGGTCCACCGCCGAGCCCCCAGATTCTCGCTGCTGCTGCTGTCGGCGCGCTTTTTGCAGTTGTTCGTCGTCCGTCGCGGAGGCGGCGGCGGCACCGCCCCATTCGTGCCGGAAGAGCTTGCGGTCCTCGGCCAGGAAGCCCATGACCAGGCTGCCGCCGACGTTGGCCCAGAGGACGCCGAACGAGACGGGCGCGTCGGGGTACGTCGTCAGCGCCTGGAGGCCCAGCCGGGCGAGGGTGCCGAGGATGGCGAAGAAGACGAGGTACGAGAGGGTGTACAGCTCGGTCGCCAGCTTGGACACGCGGGTCGCGGGTTTGCGGGGCGTGTCGACCGTCCCGTTCTGCTCGTCCTGCATCTCGATGTCGTCGGAAGCTCGTACGTGGCGGCCTCTCGCATCTTCTAGACGGCCGCCCTCGGGGTCGGCGGCGATTTCGTCGAGGTTGCCGTACTCCCCCGGCGCGTCGTACGCGACGTTATCTTGTCGCAGCCCGTCATCCTTCTTCTTGTTGTTCTCGGCGCCGCTCGTCGAGATCGGCCTGCCGAAGGTGCCCCTCCGCTCCGCCGCCTCGTATCCGTCCTCAGTCGTGCCGGTGAGGCGATCGGCGTGGTCTTTGGGGTCGTCTGCCCGCGCGGGGCCGATTGTGTTGCCGTTTTCCATCCTGCGTCACATTGGCCTCGGCGCGATTCATGACGGCAAGTGGAATATCTTGGGAGGGAATCTCGTTCGTTCGCGCAATCAGCCGTCCTCAGCCGTCGGGGAGACTAGTGATAGAAACAGGCGACATTTCTGGAAAGCAAAAGGTAAATAAAGATTTGGCGCCGGATCCGGCGGTGACGGGAATGCGCTGGTCGTTGCTGCGTGGACGTCACATTTTCATTTTCGCGCCCCGGCCCGGACGGCTACGTCGGCATCGCGCTGGGCTGGCGACAGCTGGACACACACTCACCGGTGGTGGTCAGAGCGTCGGTCGAGTGGGGCCTCCTCACCGAGAAAAGGCGGGGCAGACCGAGCAATGACATCAACCGGGCGGGCACGTGAAAGGGACGGGACCCGTACAAGCTTCCGGTGGGGTGGTGGTCACTCTGGTGAGGGAAGACGAAGTTTCCCAGACAGGCGAAAAAACAGAAGAAAGCGCCAGCGACTCGAGAAGAACACGTTTCTAATACCCCAAGCTCCTATCGGCCTAGCATGGGCCATTATCAACCACAGCTGGGCTGCAGGAGCGGCGACCTCCGACGCCTCACCGGACGCCGGAGTTTACCTCGAGCGGGGCGCAACTAGGCGGCCTTATCTTATCAGCGAAGCTCCTCCGCACGCACGATGCCCCACCCAAGGTACCTACCGGCGCTGATCAGGAGGACAAGGGACGGACGTTGAGCCGGCGCAGCACCCCTCCTCCTCCCCCAGCCTCTCTCTCTTTGGGCCTTTTATCCTCTTCTCTGGCTTGCTTTGGTTCCAGCTTGCTTCACTCTTTTTTCGAAATCTTATTCGGCTTGATAGTTTTGTAATTTTCGAATCTAGCAGCAAGTAAACCATGTCGACTCCGCAGCTCCCTCCCAACGTGCACGTCTCGCAGCACCCGTGTCTGCGGGCGAAGCTCTCCCAGCTGCGATCCCAGTCAACGCCGGCCAAGGAGGTCAAGACGCTGGTCCACGAGATTGGTCTCATTGTGGCATGCGAAGCGCTTGCTGCGTCGACGAAGGCGACAGATGGTCCCAAGGTACCGCTGCTGTCCCGCGACATCCAGAGCTTTCCCAATGTGCTGACCGTTCGCCCTAGGATGCGACACCGCTGGGCTTCGAGTTCACCTCGACCGAAATCTCCCCCTCCCGTCTCTGCCTCGTCCCCATTCTGCGATCAGGTCTCGGCATGGTGGACGGTACGAGCTTCACCTCTTCCCCTAATTTCAACTTCTAAAAGATGGCGACTAACACCCACTCCCCCACCCCGCGCAGCCGTCCAGACGATCCTCCCCGGCCCCGTCCCCGTCCACCACCTCGGCCTCTACCGCGAGCCCTCGACCCTCGAGCCCGTGGAATACTACAACAACCTCCCCAACCACATCTCCGCCGACGGCGCCAACGCCGACGCCAGCAGCCTGGCCGTCATCCTCGACCCCGTCATCGCCACCGGCGGCACCTGCGCCGCCGCGATCCAGACCCTCCGCGAGTGGGGCGTCCAGCGCATCATCGTCATGGCCGTCATCGGCGCCGCCGAGGGCGTGAAGCGCGCCGCCGAGGAGTGGGCGGACGCCACCGAGATCTGGATCGCCGGCGTGGACGCCGAATTGACGCCCAACGGCATGCTGAAGCCCGGCGTCGGCGACGTCGGTGACCGCTTGTTCCTGACGATTGGAAAATGAGCCGGGGTCGATTAGTGCGTGCATGCGAAACAGACAGCGGTAATGACTTGCGTACCTCGTTTTTGGTCACTTCATGGTCGGATCATGGCATTCATAGAGAGGTCCGGATGCTGGAGTTGAATATAATGACATTTATTCTGGGTATCGGCCCATGCTATTCCTTACCACATCACATTCGTGTGTACTGTTCTTCGTCCAACAAAGTCTTTTCCCGCCAGCAGTCTTCCACCCAACTGCCTGTGACAACGTGCGGAATCTTGTGTCGACCGCTGACTCCTTTTCGAATGTCCTCCGCGGACTGTTTTCTCTGCTCACCATCCCCAACAACTACGACATGAGTAATGTGTTCGTCCTCGATGTCAGGCGTCAGACGAGCGCCGCCAAACAGCAGATAATTCCTAAGCTTCAGTTGTTTGATGTCGTCGTCGTCAACCCCTTCCGCGCCGTGCAGGTGCACCAAGCACCGATGGAACACGGCGCTCTTCATCTGCCCCACGCCGTGGCCCCGCTCCTCCAACTGATTCAGGAAATGCGCCTTGATGAACGGCTCCGAGTCGGGCTCCTTCTTTGGCATGTCCTTGAGTATTTCGCGGAGCTCAGACAGATTGATGTCTCGAGCGTAGCTGTCACCGTACATGTCCGTGTTCTGAATGGCGACCGTCTTCAATGCTTCCGTGGCGTGCAGAATGTGCCGCTCTTCGTATGGCAAGAGAAACGAGTCGTCGTCCTGAGCAAGGCAGTCCTGCACCCATCTCGGTCGGATGATGTCAACGCCTCCCTCCTTCTGACCCTCCTTCACCAAGCTGGCAACCTTGACCACATTCTTATCGGCCATCAAGATCATCTCCGATCTGGGTATCGCACGTTGAGAGACCCGGCCGCCGTTTTCCTTGATTAGCGTTTCGAGCTGCGCCTTGGTCTTCTTGAAGGGCTTGAGCGACTCGGACAAGACGCAGAACTCGAGTCCTTCAAAAAGTTTCGTCTTTTCACCCTCAAACTGCGCTGGCATGTTTTCAGTCCCCGCAATGACAACCTCGCGTTTGACTCGCTTCGCAGACTTTCGTTTGCGGTTCTCGACGCTCATCGACTTCTCCTTGGCTTCCTCCTCCACCCGCTTACGCAGATCCTGGAAGTCTTGTACACTCAACCCCTCGTCCCAGTTCTTGTCACCACGGAACTTGCGGAAGCGCGGGAACCGCAGAGTAAATCCCAGGGCAAACTGGTCCGATATACCGATGCTCGCCGCCTTTGCCTCAATGACGATTGAATCTTTCGGCCGAATCCAGACATCGGGCTTTTCGAACTGACGGTCGCCTCCAGCCAACTCGATGTACTCCACCGGGGGCCTCTTCGAGTCCCAGGTGATCCATTTACCTTCGGTTCGGTGACGAATCTCAGCGTAGTCCTCGGCGCGGAAGCCACCACCCACTTTGAAGAAGCTGAAGCACTTTTCGGGGTTTGCACCAGCCCTGACATGGTTTTCACTGACGCGGAGACCGCACAGAAAAGTGGCAAGTGCACCGCCTCTTCGGCCAGAGCCGTAATATCCGCCAACAACCACGCAATCCAGCGACTCGCCGAATTCCGACATGTACTCTGGCTTCACTTTGAGCCAGTCGTCATTGCGGCTGTTGAGTCGGTACATTGATCTCGGATTCTTGAGGACTAAGCCTTCAGATGCTTCGGCGACAACCTTGCGTAGCAGTGGCTCGATGGCGTCGGGAGATGTCGCCGATTCATACTGGTGAATCTCAAGTCGTCGATGAACCCCCTTGACAGCCTGTTCGAGAGCTCTGTGACGGTCTCGGAGGGTGTATTGCGTCAGTGGTTTGTCGTTGAGTAGGAGTATGTCGAAGACTCGATAGAGTGGGCGAGGGCCGCTATTATTGTATGGGTTATTCTGCTCCGACAGTGCTGCTGTTTTCAATGTTCCGAAAGGCATAATCTTGTCGACGTCTGGATCCCAGGTGATCATTTCACCGTCCAGAATGAGGTTTCGCACGCCGGGTGCAAAGGCTCCGATCAGATGGCGCGTCAAGGCACCCTTTTCGTCCTTCAGACCGCTGCCGTGTAGGTAGGTGTAGTCCTTGGCCTTGCGAGACCAGAAGCAAAAGCGGAAGCCTCCAGTCACGCTTGAATCTTCCATCATGTGCATCTGCATGCGCTCACCGTCGAGTTTCTCCTCGATCCAGAATTCAGGGTCGTCTTCGGTCGGCCGGAGGTAGTCAACCATCTTCTGGAACGATGAGGGCATCTGGAACTGGGCAAGCTGAGGCTGAAAACATTCCATCAGGGACACGCCGGTTGCTTCCTGCTCCAGTCGGGTCTGTGGATCGTGAAGCTCCCAGCAGACACGTCTCAAACTAGACGAGACGCTGAATAGCGCCTCTCCATCCGGATGCCAGAGGTTGAGCAACGTTCTCTCGGTCGCGCCAACTTTCATTTGCTTCAGCACAATGCGAATGAGCCACATAAGCTCTTCCGCGTTCATGCGTTCGTAGAAAACTTCAAAGACCTCGAGATTCTCCAATTCTCCAGCTGAGGCGGCGAGTTTGTCGAGCATCTCGTTGACTTCTGCGATAGTCATGTCGCCAACTTCTGTACGCATCGGCCTCTTGGACAGAACCTCAAAACATCGGCCCGCAAAGTCACCAGCCAAGCGCGACGCCGTCGTGTGTCCTGGAAGCTTCCAGTGAAGAAGGTTGTAGCCGTCTTCAGAGTTTTTGTCAATCTTCATCAGCTTGACAAGGAGCTTGCCAATGGTATTCTCCTTAAGGCCGTATACGCCCCGGTCTCGATCTTTGTCCGGAAGTATCAGTCTCATTGCCGGATAGATGTCGTTCCCTACTTCATTTCTCCATCTAGAAATAAAGCGTTCGATGATATGCCGCCTTTGCTCTTGCGGCGACAGTTTGGTGGGGCCGTGCGGTCCTCTCTTTGCGCGAGGGGGACCTCGACCAGCGGGCTGCTTTTTGTTTTCATTGAGAGGATTGAAGAGACTCTGGAAAAGCTCCGAGAAGCGCATTGTCCGCGAGTGATTCCGCGGGCGGTTGGGGTACCTGAGGGTCCTGTGAGTGACCAGTCTCGACGGCCGCCAGGAAAGCTCACTTTTCTTCCACCTCTTCCAAGGTCATGCCGCCGACTGCGTATTGCTTTTCATCTTCCTCTTTCGCTGCTGCGTCTGGGGACCGACGCCGCTGGCGCTGGCTCATGATGGGCACGCAAGACTCGCCGTCGTTCGTAGAGTAAGTTGACAGTGAAAGACGAGGATTGGCAATGGGATTCAAAAAGGACGGCTCAAGTAGGCGGAAATAAACGGAAAAGTCGAAGTAGACGTGCGAATGAAAGAGGGAGATGCCAAACGAAAGGACAAAGCGCGTCGGGTCGCGTAATCACTTATACTCGCGTGGCTCGTCGCACTCTCCTGGCCTGATGCCGAGTTCAATGGCTCCAGTGGATTGGTTGCCTTGGGTGATGCTGCCTAGAGTTGCAGAAAAGCGAGCTGAGTGGGGAGCCCGCTTATGTGAATGTGATGGATCATTTTGTCTTATCGCATATCGAGAAACAAGCTTAGGCCCGTTTATCTACCAAACGGAAAGAACCAATGCAAAAAACACAACTTCATGGAGTACAGAACGGAACCCAGAGGGTTTATTCTCGATTGACAGTTTCCTACAATCATGATCTACGTAAATCATTTCATGTCTCATTTTGCAATCCAACAAGCCTTCAAGTCTTGACCATCTCACGGACGCAGCCAGAGACTGTCGCGCCACGAGTCAGCCGCGACGAGAAACAGCTTACTGGCGAGTGGTGTGCTGGGAAGACGTCTCGCTGACGGCCTTCTCGGCATCCCAGCGCTGCTGCATGGGCTCGGTGACGGCGTTCTTCTTGGCGTTGTTGCGGCGCCACAGGAAGAAGGCGACGAGACCGAGCAGGGAGACACCAGCAAGAGAACCGACGACGGCGCCGGCGATGGCGCCACCGGAGAGACCGGAGGACTTGGAGTCGGCCGCGATGAAGTCGGCCGCCGTGTGCGGGGTGTTACCGCCGGAGTCGGTGGTGGTGACGTTGACGGTAGAGTCGACGTCGACGTCGGGGTCGCTGACGGTGGCGTTGAAGCAGGGGATGGAGGCGGTGAAGACGTCGACGAAGGTCACGTCGGCGCAGGCGTAGAAGGTCTCGCGCTTGGACTCGTCCTGGTCGAAGTTGGAGACGTAGAGCATGCGGTAGGTGGCGTTGGAGCCGGCGCCGACGCCCGAGGGGGCGGCCGGGACGGTGACGCAGGTGTGGCCGAGGTCGAGGCTGCTGACCTCGCTGGGGCCGAGGAAGGTCTCGAAGTCGGAGGCGGACTTGGGGTCTACGGAGAGAGTCAGCTCAGGCCTGCGACACAAGCGTGTTGGTGAGATGGCTTACCGCTCTCGTAAGAGACACTCAGGTGGACGGCGCGGGTCATGTCCTGGGTGACAAGGGCGAGCTTGCCGTTGACTGCGTGTGATGGTATGTCAGCATGGACGACGCGGCGGCGATCGGGGCCCGGAAGACGAGGTCTGACTTACCCAAGGGGAACTGGGTGCGGACACCGGGGCCGTTGGTAGAGCCGCAAGGAGCCTTGTTGTCGGCGTCGGCGCTCCACTCTCTGTCGGGAGGCCAGAGGAAGGCAGCGGGGCCCATGTTGTCAGCGGCAAGGACGTTGCCCAGCAGCATGCTGCCGAACAAGGCGACCGACTTGGCAGAAACCATCTTGACTGGATGAATCTTGGGGAAGATTTTCTTGACAAGAGTCTGAGAAGGGGAGATCAGGTCTCAGGCGGGTTCGGTGAGCAAGATTCAAGGCTCGAAGGATCACAAGCTGAAGCTGTGATGGGGAGTGACTTGGAGAAGCAAAGATCCGAAAGGGAGGCGGACAGACGGGACATGCGGCCCTCCATATATGCTCGCATGGCGTCGCTGCAAGCTGGGCGCCGAGCCAGCCAACCGCTTGCCATGCCGAGCGAGGGACTCGCAGAAGCAAAAAGGCGCGTCCGCCCGCGGGCTCACCCGCCAAGGTCCAGTTGGGCCGACAAAACCGGCGCCAACCCCTGGCACCGATCGCGACCCTGTCCCTGGCGGTTCTGTCGCTGCGCTGCAGACACCGTCGTGTGGTTCCCCACCTGGCAAAGTTATCTGATGGAATCGTCCAGGGCGGGTCGCGCGAGCAGCTGTTAGGCCTGCTTGCCCCAGCCGCTGTGGCCGGTGGGCGGCGCATCCAAACACCCCCTTGGGTTTGGCGGTGCTCCATATGAGCGGAATCGCATCATATCTGATCATCTGATAAGATGGATCCCTGCTCTCCCATTCGCCGGATACATCAACTGTGCATCACTAGCGCCTCTCGGGGCGGTGGCCGGCGCCTCCACTTCTTTCTCCCACGCCGCAGCCAGCTTCTGTTCTCGGTTTCTATTCCCCCATTCTCGTATTTGCCCCGGCCGTGACTGAAAAAATTGTTTCGCTGACTCTTTGGGGGGCGGGCCTTGTTGGTTCTAAAAGGCAACCGCCGCCGCACGACGTATCAGCCATCTAGGTACATTAGTCTTGGCGATCACCCGTTTCGAGCAGCTGTGAAAACGCGACGACGAATCAGCTCCCCGCCAAATATTAAACTCGGCGTCCGAAGTCCCCTCGCCGCAACGTCGGCGTTAGGCCGGCAACATAAACAGTCTCGCCAATGCTCCATCAGTCTTGTCCTGCGAGACCGGAAATTGGGCCAACGACGGCGGCTGCCACCGAACACCCACAGCAGTCCATTACTCAAGAGTTTACCTATTCATTGGGCTCGGCCCAGGCTCGCCGGGTCCCCAGTCTTCAGAACAGGATCCAACTCAGGTTTTCGATCTGGTGGAGAGCGGCACGCTTCTCCCGGTCGCGGTGGGATGTTAAGCATGTGAAGTTACGGGGTCGCCTCGAAGAATCACAAGGATTGAGTCCAGGTCGACCGGCGATACGGGTGTACGTCGGTCACATCTGTCACGAAGACTGTTCAAGTCTCTAGACTGAAAGGCTAGGCCGAAAACTACAGAGCCCTTACCGACTAAAACTCGGTGAGTCGTGAGCAGACTGCTTTACGACCAGCCTTGTTCTCATCCGAGTTCATCCGAAACGTTCTCGTACGTTCATTGCACCTCAGATTGAACTATCGGAATGCCCTCGCCTCCCGCGGCCGCCACCAACAAAACCTCGCCGCTCTGGGCCCGCTCAGAAGCTCCTCCAGGCCCTAGGGCCGCGACCTCAAAGGCCTTCTACCCCGGAGTGTGACACCGCCTGCACTGCTGCCCAGCGCCAGTCACACTCTGGTGGTGGGATGCGCCTCCCCCCAAGGCAACTCCATCCCACGGCGCGCTCGGCACACACCCGGTCTTATGCCCTACTTCGGTTGTCCGGCCTCCAAGCCCTTGCCAAATTCTTGGTCTGTGCCGCAACTGGTTTGCGGCCCTGGCTAAGCTTACTTGAAATTTGGCGGATGTTGCGCCATCGGTGCTCAAGGCTGACCTCAGAAATGCCTCAAATCATCGCCGGTTCATGAAATTCCGGGGTTCATGGCTGTTTTCGGTCTATTCTTCTGGCGAATCCGACGGCTAAAGGGGTATCTCGAATCCGATATAGTCTACAATGGGTCAGTTTGGAACGAGGTGAACCTCGCCTCCATTTCGCCAGTCATATCAGGGCCTTAGTTTTCTGGCCAGTCTAGCGGTGACTGTAAAGAGCTCATGAACATTGCTAACGATTCTTTTACTCAAGGATGACCAAACAAACGACAAGGTTGCCCCCGGATCCGTGTGAGTGGATGACAGCCAGCCACACTGACTGCCACCGCGTCCTCCCTCGCCTCGACATGCCGTGTTTCCACTTGCCAGGGCTTTCATCTTCACACCTCTAGTCTGACTGGCTTTCCAGGGGAACTTTTGCGTCTTGGTCCGCTGGCTATGGCCCAGGGGCCCGGCGCTCGCGTGATCCTAGACCAGGATGTCCTGGGCCACACCTAAACAACGAAGACTTGGCATTGCCTTGATCCTGGAATGAGATTGATAAGATATCCATCAGCAGCAGGATTCGGTTGGTTTTGACTGCCCAGCGTTGGCAGGTTTCCTCAGGGGCCGACGCAATGATGCCTCGTCCCGCACCGCTGAGTCGTACCGATGCGACGACAGTGGTCCTTTACTGTAGTAAGGTTGCTTTAAAGATTTTCTCCTGCTCGTTTTGGACATTGGTATTATACAAAGCCGTGACCTTTTGGGACGTAAGACGTTGTGTTACAGCGAAGAAGAGGAATGAAAAGGTGGATTTTGGCTTGTGAAGGGGAAAGGTGAGCTCAGCGGACTGGAATGAGATGAGAGTAGCAGTCTCGGATGTTTTTGGTAGGATACGAGAGAGGTGGGGGAGATGCGAGAAGGTTCCCATTTCTCACGTCAGGTCCAATAGGACATGAAGTCAACACCTAACTAGATCGATTTCGCCACAAAAAAGCCGAGATATCCGCTAGGTTTGAGGTGAACATTTTCGGGGCTCTTGTTCAGCAAGGACGTGATTTTTGAATCGTACTGGTGTCCATCAATCATGGAGTCTGTCTCGCGTCATTGTAGAGGCCAAGTTCGGGCAGTATGGCCGTGGTCATGGTGTCCAAAATATGACGTGTAGTTCGTGCCGCCGCAGGGAAATAGTCTCCTCATTCAGGTACATGTTAACGTGCCGGATCAAGCTGTTACCCCGCTCATCGAATTACCTCAGGCAGCGCGGATTGCGCCCGCCGGAGCTCTGCTGTAAATGTCGTGTGGCATGGTGCGGCGGGTCCTGAAGCATCAGTCCGAATGACCCGGGCTCCGAAGACGACGACGATAGACATTAACCCGTTTCCCCATTCCGTGAGTCCTATAAGAGTCTTCTTTCTGAATCCCGTTTGTCTCAAACCTAAAGGCATTCGCTTAGCTCATTGTCACTGTGCTGTGACAACTTCCCATTACCTGGTACCCTTCAGTGTTCCTGTTCGTCAGTGGAAAGCTGATGGTGTGCCAAGAGCAGATGAAAATCCACGATTGTTAAGAGTGGCACGGTGAGATAGACCAAAGACAATTCCAGGGTCTAATAGTCTGAACTTTGATCAAAGATTGATGGTCTGATCAGCATCATATGCGGACCCCTTGAATGACTTCCATGGGTTTTCATAGAAAATCCTCAAGGCTCTCCCACCATCAAAAGGTCGGAGGCGCTATTAGCACAAACCAGACCAGCACGGAAGTTGGAGTAATCCGTAGGAACGATGTCAACCTCATCATGTATTACATTCCCCGTGGTACTGTACCGAGAGCTGGGAAAGTGTTTCACGTGCTCAACATGACAGATATCTGGCGCCGGACACCATTACCTGAGTACCTTCTTAGCAGACCATACAGGGGTATTTCCGAGCTCAAGACTGGCGGATCCAACAATGCGCGCACCATACTGTCCGCAATCGAGTTTGTCGATACTCCTCAGCAGTCTGAAGCTTCTTCTTGCTGTCAGACTGGATCTGCCATGAACTTGAGCGGGCTCTCTCCAAGCTCTATCCCAACCAAGCCGTCGGCTAGTCCATAAACCTGGCCACGCGCTTTTGCAACCAAGTCGCCTCCAATTCCATCCCCCAAAATGAACAGACGTATCAATCTCGGTTACTCTGAGCCGGGATTAGCAAAGAAGTCGTCAGGCAGTGACGGATCTCATGTTCACCGGCATCGGCAGCACGGTCACGAATTTGAGCACAATCTCCTAGCATCTGGTGCACTCGTTTTCGGCGTTCTAGAAGCGTGGTCGCGGCACTGGCAGCCATTAACAGCCAACCACAGACTTTCCCGTATCTCCGAGTCGTGGTATGCGAGGGGCTGTGCATATTCATGGCGAACCCAACGCGGCTACCACGCTTCGTACCATTGACTGGGCTCTTTAATGATGTTTTTGACAAAGGTGTCATCATCTGGCGAGATCGAGGCATTGCATCACCAGTGCAGCAACTTTGCGTCCAGCGAGGGGTTTTGGGTGATGAGAGAGTTGGCCACCTACAGGGTTCTCAATGCTGCTCGTCCAACAGGGCGTACCTGCGAAGGGCGAAATTATTCTCGGCGAGTGGTTTAACGCCTCCACGCCCGACGAGTTTAGGAGCAATCGGAAGTGAGAAACTTCGTTTTGTCGATACGTCTGTCTGAAGTCAAGCTGCTTGGGATAGAGTCCCAGAACAATAGTTTCGTATTATTATCAGACACGGTCAAAGACTGTTGTTGTCGTCTTATGATAGAAATTTTGATTGCATCCATATTATTCTATGTTGTGTCTCTAACTGCTAGAAACTTCCGCTACAGTCCAGGGCCCACTGCCTCAAGAATAGACCGTCGTGACTTGCTTTAAGCCGAGCCAAGGACATCGAAGCGGGGACAAAAACCCACAATATTGCGTCAAATTCACGACTTGGGGTGGATGCTGACAAACATTGAAGATTTCGGACGGAACTAGTCGATAAGAGCAACTTAGTTCACCCTCTGATACCACCGAAACGCCTTGCAACTCGATTTAAGGTCCCATCGGATCTTGCCGTTTCATTTCACCGATATCGCTTTGTTTCCTCGTTGATCAAGTGCATTGAAGATGTCTCGGCGTTGGACTTTGAGCGGCCAGAGTGGTTTCGACGAATGCCTCCAGTACGAGGAGAATCTCCCAAAGAACGGCACACTGGCGCCGAACGAGGTCCTGGTGGAACTTCACGCCGCCAGCTTGAACTATCGTGAAATTGCGATTGCCAATACCGACGTGAGCCTGCCGAAAGAGTTGCAACACCAATAAGAAAAGCTGACAGCTCTCCAGGGCCCGACCGCGGCGCGGGCGGGGCCGATCCGACCCAACGTAGTCCCCGGCTCCGACGGCGCCGGAGTCGTCAAGGAAGTCGGGCCGTCCGTGACAGCTTTCCGTCCCGGTGATCGCGTCATCACTCATCTGGCCCCCAACCTCGTCGAAAGATCCGGAGACGAGGCGCTGCCCGCCTACCCCGACATCGCGGACGGCCTCGGCCAAGTCGTCGACGGCACCCTGCGCTCGGAGGGCGTCTTCCCGGAAACCGCGCTCGTCCCCGCCCCCGAGTCCCTGAGCTGGTCGGAGGCCGCGACCCTGACTTGCAGCGGGCTCACGGCCTGGAACTCGCTTTTCGGCCTCAAGGGCAGGGAGCCCGGGCCGGGGACGTGGGTTCTCGTCCAGGGGACCGGGGGCGTCAGCGTCGCCGCGTTGCAGCTTGCCCTCGCGGCCGGGGCCACCGTAGTTGCTACGACCTCCTCCGAGGACAAGGCGAAGCGGCTAAGGGACCTCGGGGCGAAGCACACCGTCAGCTACCGCGAGAACCCCGGAGACTGGGGCGTCAAGGCCCGAGAGCTCACCCCGGATTGGAGAGGCTTTGACATCGTCGTCGACATCGCCGGCAACGACTCTCTTGCCCAATCGATCGCGGCGGTCAGAACGGACGGGTTGGTCGTCGCGGCGGGTCTCGTTGGGAAGAATGTAGAGCCGGTTCCCATGCTGGCCGCACTCGGTCGCCCATGCATAGTGAGGGGTGTGCTCCTTGGCAGCCGGAGACAGTTTCGCGACATGGTCCGCTTCGTGGAGGAGAAGGGGATCAAACCGGCAGTGGACGATGTGGAGTTTGAGCTCGCCCAGGCGAAGGATGCGTATGCACGGCTGGACGCTAAGAAGCACTTCTCAAAGGTTGTCATTCGGATTGATCATTGACGGCCCAAGATAGTATTGAAGCAACTTATGATATTGATGGCATCTTTCACTCTCGTCCCAAAGTGTCTACTTTGTCCAAGATAAAGTCCTGTTTCAGCCACTCAGGCTGTGTTTTGCGAGACTCGAATGGGACCTCGCCAACTGCAAGTGGGATTGTGTTAGCCCATCACATCACTGGATGTCAGCGGGCTCAATCATACTCGGGACAGCGAGAACTGGCGCTCCTAGAACGGGACCCAAGCCCAAAGCGTTGACGCCAGGCTGGGGGGGTCTCTTGAATCTGAGGCGGATTTGGTTAATGGTGTATTTCTTAGGCAAACATGCAGAGACACTACTCACGATGGCTGGTCATCCCTGTATCTGGGCGTCACAAACTCGAGTGGCATGATGATCAACGCGTTAGAATGTTTCCCAGCGAAGATAGTATCGTAGAACCAGGTCTTGTAGAGCTCCATTTTGGCGAAGCCATCATCTCTCTTCTCCTTAGAGATGGTCTTTGCAGAAGACCTATTTATGATGTCAGTGACTGGTCGTCTTTGACACATTTCCATTCATCGAAAGCTATGTCTTTTTAGGTTATCAAGACATAAAATACTCATTACCAATAGATCAAGTGAAACTGCGGGAATCATACCACATTCGTTGATTCGGAGGGGAAACGTATGGCGGTTTGCCGAATTTCTCACGGTAGCTCGAGACGAAACAGTCGCAGTTGTAAAAGGCGTCGTAGGACTGGACTCCAGTAGCCTAAGAAACTTGAAATGAGAAGCTTTCCAATTTTAAAGCGAACCTGTGATGCCTACCTCGTCATTGAAATCCAAGAGCGAAGCACCCTTCGCTTCAACAGGCGGGGACTGTGACTAAATGGCCTCGAATGACACTTCATACATTCAATGTTGTTCTCGTGGAGTCAACGAACACTCTAGCCATAGTAGCCTGCTTGTCGTTAGAGACTCTCTAGAAGTCGGTTGACCATACGAGGGAGGGGAACGGCTTGACTCGGTGTTAAATGTAGTGACGACTCTAAAGACGGGTGAATCATGTCCAACCTCTGGATCCGCCTCCAGTTCATCGGCGTCAAGCCATTCTGCAGCAAAGTCTCTGCATGTCTCCAGATCGCTCCCGAGGAGCCCGTCGGTACCCCAGCCCATGCCACAGTCAGCATAAAGAGCCCGCTTACCCCAGCTTGGGGTTGCTCACTGTCAATAAGGCTCGATACCCTCACAAGATAGTGCCCCAAAATTTGATCGAAGACCAAAGCGTCCGCACGGTACACCATGGCGGACGACGAGTAAGTCTTGCCCAAGCTACCATCATCGAACTGTATTAGCCAGAATGCCGTGGACGAAGTTACTGGAAGCCCGAGACAGCCTGATGGACAGGCGCGTGCTGACCAAGCAAACCAGCCAAGGCTCAAGCCGTAGATATTTGCCAAAGTCGTTCGGGCTGTTGGCACAAATTAGCTCTGGTACCACCAGGTACATTGATCGAGTCGCATTGTACTTTACTTGCCACACAGGCTTGTGGTGATCAGACTGAGAGCATCCTATTTCCCCCGCCTCATTCTCGTACCCGGACAAATCATCTCCCCCCGGTTGTCACACTGCATACAACCGAGCCTCACCGAGGCACCCTTTCACTGTCCCAGAGCGGGGTATTGCAGTGCACATCTGATGCGAAGCTGACCACGTGCATGTTGACACGGATAACACAATCATGAGGCTCAAATGTCGAGTTTCACTTTCATGTGCCCTTTTGTGGTATGTGAATTAAACCAGCAAGCTGGCGCGAAGGAGGCATGTCAAAACAGCGGAGACTCGAGGGAGGATGGCATAGGAAGATAAGACGGAGCAGAGCAACACATTTCCGTCTTTTCTATCACAGGTCGTGGGGCTTCTGAGTGAGTTAGTCTTCCGCCATCCTTACATGATGTACCCCTCAGACATGGAGGCTACTCCCAAGCCTACGGGCGTAGGCAGAGGGAAAATCCAAGGTGCCGATGCTGTCAAGTCGACCATGTACTATCTCGAACGCACCCCTCTGTACGAAACTGAAAAGCCCTATTCCATGCGCTACCAGCCGGACGAGGAGATACCGCAGTCCAACTTCGTGAAGATCGAACGCCCCATCACAGTCCGGAGCATGCGCGAACCTGGTGCCGGCCCCTTCCTCCTCGATGAGTGCGGTTTCCAGAAGATCGAGCTCAAGTCACGGATGTCGTGCGACGACTTTTGGGTCAACGAGACAGTGCAAGAGGTCTATATTCAGGAAGTCAAGGATGCTTTGAAGAGGGAGTTGGGGGCCAAGTATGTGTACGTTCTGGACTACGCGGTACGTTGATTCAACATTGAAGTATTGGCTCAGTCTTCGGCGATTAGTGCATGTCCTAATACTCAGAACAGGTCAGAAAACGGCACGCAACATTTCCGGTCTCTACGGGAGAAGAGTATGATTACGACCAGCCAACTGCGTTAGCACACATAGGTGAGATTTAAATCTGAAGTCTTGGGCCCGAATGTCACTAAAATCTCCAATGTCGATATTTGACAGACTTCACCAACGAAGAGGGCAGACGCATCATCAATGTGCTTTTCGGTGAGAGAGCACATGAGGTTCTCAATGGCCGCTGGCAGGCGATCAAGTAGGTCGATGGACAAAAAACCCTGTACGAGCTTTTCGGGCCGCCTTCTGACGAGGATGTTCTCCGAGCAGTCTTTGGAAACCTATCAAAGGCCCTTTAAACGACTGGCCACTTGGGCTCTGTGATGCTCGATCGGTAGACTTTGAGAAGGATACAATCGCTGGGGACGTTGTGTTTGAGAATTTCATCACAGAAAATCTGCAGATCCTGCACAGCCCTTACTTTCGATGGTACTATCTCCCCGATCACGAGACGTCGGAGGCCTTGATCTTCAAAAGCGCCGACAGCGACGAGAGCGCTATCCAGGGGTGCCCCCATTCCGGATTCTTCAATCCAAATGCAGAGGCACAGGATCTGAGGGAGAGCTTGGATTGCAGGTGTTTTGTCTTCTTCGAGGACTTGGAAGAATACCCCCCTATTGTCGGGGATATCTGTGTGCCAGATGCGCATGTGATACAAGGTTGATTAGATATATGACGTAAGCTTCTGTTTTATTGGTTTATTTTCAGTCGTTTCGTAGCAAGGCTTCTCTCCCGCATAAATACACACCATGAGCCCTGGGCCAGAAAATATCTTCCGCTCCCTTCCTGCTCGACTGTGGACCGTGGAATAGCTCCCCAACATCATCCAAGCATCTCACAATGTCTGGCAGTGATAGCGTTGCAAGTGAACTCGGTTTCCTTGCTCGAGATGCCGTCTATGACACCGTGAAGCCTTACAGTCTTCGATTTAACCCGCCAGACTCGTCGCCCCGTAACAATCTAATGACTGAGAAGGCCAACGTTATCATTCATGATGCTCGGCAGATACAGCCCAGCATTGATACACATGGGTTCGCACTCACCCATGTGCCGTTGGAGATGAGCCTCGAAGATTTCCGCGATGATGAGAAGATCCAACAAGTGTACGCACCCGCTCTGCAGGCTCATCTCGAGAAGTTCTTTCCAGCGACCCATGTCAGGGTTATTGATTACGCCGTGCGCCAGCTCCTAACACATGCAAACCATGGGCTAACTGACCACGAGGTTCGGCGTCGACATCCTGACTTTCCCATTTCCACCGGAAAAGAGTACGAAGACCAGCAGCCAGCAGCACTGTCACATATCGGTAAGGGAGAATATCCAAATTACTGGAACCAGCAGGTCTCTCAAAATTCGACAGATTTTTCTCACGATGAGGGCGAGAGAATGCTCCAAACCCTGTTTGGCAACGGTGCGGCAGAGATCCTTCAGTATCGATGGCAGATCATTAAGTGAGGGTCCTAAAGGGTCTCGAGGTCGTCAACCACCCGAGACTGACCGCATTCTCCAGTACATGGCGGCCGCTTCGGGGGCCGCTCTTCGACTGGCCTCTCGCCGTATGCGATGCTCGCACTTTCGACCTGGCCCGCGACGGCCAAGTTTCCGATGCCGTGTACCCCGACTGGGCCTACGAGAACGTCCTGGTCCACCACCACCCGGACCAGAGCTGGTATTACTTTTCCGCGATGGAAGCATCAGAGACCATGCTCTTCAAATGCACAGACTCGGACAAGACGGCCGTCGGAGGTATGCTGCCCTCTTTCCGTATACTTATCCCACCGGGAGAAGCCTCTCAATCCATACGGTCGAAGTCGTCGAAGAGCCACTAAAGGATGATCATAGCATGCCCACATGCGGCCTTCCCGCACCCAAAGTCTGAATTATCCGGTTTTCCGAGGGAGAGCATTGAGTCTAGGGTTTTTGTGATGTGGGCGCCTATTGTTGAGCTCCCGCAGGAAGTTGGCGAGGTTTACGGGGAGCGAAATCAAAAGCCCAATCCTCTAGTAATCTGATCCGGGTGAACAGAAATTCAATTGAATTTATCATGGATATAAATCCACACAACCTCCAACCACTTCCAATGATTCAATACTGATCAAACAGCTCAGACGTGCCGCCGGAACTACACGTATCTTCTTCTGCCGGATTCCAAACTGCTCTCCGGTTGCTCTCCTACTGCGGCTTTTTGGGTGTCATCTTGATGGAAATGCCGCTCGTATGGCCTCCTTGAACAACCATTTCCCCCTTGGCGGTGCCGTGAGAAGTGCCACTGCCAGATGAGGGCTTCGGGTCCTTTGCGGCGTGACGGGCAAGCCATCCTGCAAGCCACGGCTGGGCTTTCTGCGAGGGTTCGGGGGCCATAATTGAGGACTTCTGTATGGGTCAGCTCTGTTCTGAGAGTATTTCCCAGGAAACGGGGAGTCTTTACTTTGCTCAAGGTATGAATGAATTGGGATAGACAAGTAAGTCTTGGACACGAAACTTGAAAAGACCGGTCGGCTGGTAAATCGAGACTGACCGAGGGAAAAGACAGATGGCAAGATCAATAAAGATGCTGATGCTAATACTCGCCTTCGCTTCGTTCTTCCTCAATACATCTGCTGGGGCTCCTCAGCATCAGGCTGAGGCGATCGGTCTCATGACTCCCATCACTGGAACCAATTGGCGAAGAGGGGCAATGGACGATCCGACCATATCGACCTACAACTTTCGGCCCGTTGAGAAATATAATGTCTCATGATTTGGATAACGATGGATGCATGGTCAGAGATGGCTGCATCCGCGTCCGAAACAACGGCTAGACGCGGCTTGAGCCATCCAGACCTACCTATCAGATTCAGTTCCCCGTACACGCCGACAAGTAGTAACGAGATCACAGGCCCAACTATTTGTCTAGATTGAGCTCATTTCTCGCAGCCTGCTTTATCTCCTGCCACATAGCCTGCTTGGTGGTGTTGTCGTTGTCGTTTTTGATCAACTGACACACCCACTCAGCTTCGTCACCCTGCTGTCAATTGACCGGATCTTGGTGCCATTGGACCCCTCGTGTCCAGAAAAGTACACCGAGAAACATTTGCTTCAGAAAAGAGACATCCTTATGAGATTAGTGACGAGAAACCCCGCATGGGTTCTCGTTCTTGGTTGGATTACTGATGTTGTACTTTAGCCGCAGTGGCGTAAGCCCGCCTGCCCACCCCCTTTCCAACGCCAAGGGGCGGCTCATCAGTCCTTTTAGCCGCGGGTGTGGGACCTTAAATGCACTTTTCTGGATGGCACAATTCGCAATGTCTATTGAGATGGGAGCACACAGAGCGGTCTCGCCTTGAAGCGGCTGTCTAGTAAGATGATCTGGACAATCTTCCTCTTGTATTGGTGTTCCCCTTTTCGCCACCTTAGTCGAATACAGGCTTTCCAATCAACGGGGTATTGAGACCCGGCTAACGATGGACGTCCGGAAATTTCTTCTGCCACTAGGTGCTGTTAGCCGCCTCATTTCGTCCCAAAATCATTCATGTAAAACTAGATGAACAATAGTCGGTGTCTTTTCCGAGGCTCGGAGAGCGATGGTTCGGGTTGTGGCACTGATGTAAGTGTCTTGCTGTGTCGGCTCCGCTCCAGCTCAATTTGAAGCGGTTTAGTCAAACCTAGGCATTGTGGTTGCCGGCTCTATGACTGGAATCACTGTCCACATGCTGGAGGAATCCGGCGATTCGTGGCTCTGAGAACTGGTTTACTGTGGCGTAACTGAAGCAGTGCTTTGGCAGCCCGTACATATCCAGACAGCCAGGTTTTGACCCAAAGACTAATTGGAGAAGGTGAAAGTCTCGTCACAGCGCTTCACGACCGCTGTACGAAGACTATGACTAACCATTGCCCAACTGGTGAAACCTTACATGTACCAATTGATGAATTCAACAATCAGTGCGATGTTATTCGTGGGTTAAATCTACAATGGCAGGGCTCTCTTTCTATTCGCTTGACACGGTCCAGGTGGAATCATGCTCAAGGCCGTAGGTAAACATCTACAAGACACTTGACATGGATGATCGCCTTTCGATTTGCTCGCATACATTCTTCTAGTCAAAATGAACCCTGCTACTACGTCCATGTGATTCAGGTTGTGGTCGGGGCTGTCTGTGTCGTATTCCTACACTTCCCCAATGACTAGGATAACGGAGATAACATTGGCATTACCCAACCCCTCGCATTAGAAGATTCACCATCGATCTACCTAGGTCTGCTGCCACAGCACATTCTGCCCAACTGGTAGTATCAGCCCGATTTTTCGGTCCATTAACTCTATCAGCTCCGATTGCGATATTTAGCTACGTGATCACGGCTATGCCGCACCATCTCGGCGGCGACTTCATGACCCCTATTCACATCCGCCGTACTGTGAAAAAAATAGTGGACTCGACCAAATTTCTTCTTGGTAAACACGACAAAAATGCCTTTGTACTGCTTAACTAGTGGACAGAAGCTACAACTGAGGCTGCTATTTGTAATGAGCATGTCATTCAACATGGCCTCAAATGGGCAGCCAGGTCTAAAATCTGGTGCGTCCTAAGTGCGACCCTCAAAATCCCCCACGATGGCAATTCAAGGTTGTTTCTACGTCAGATTTCCAATTTATAGGAGAAAATATGTAAAGTGGTTTATTGCATCCACGAGCATATCTGTGTACTTCGTGTACTAATACATATCCTGCCCATCGACCAATAATGCTCAAGGAATGCCTGGAAAGTTACGAGTCAAGTTCTGAAAAATTATGCAAAGTCAAAGAAACATATCAACGATAAATCCAAAATTATTAAGCCCCAGTGGTGCCGTTCGAAGCACTGTCGTTGGAAGGCCTCACGTAGTCGAGCGCCTCGAGCAGAGGATCCCACGTCACGTCCTCGAAAGGGTGCGCAGCCGGCTCACAGACCGTGTCCGGCGCCGGCAAGGTGCCGTTCTCGAGATACTGACGGAGAAGGTTGGCGGTGCAGACTGACGGATGGTTCATGATGCCGTGGCCGAACGCGTTGAATCTGACCACGGAGCTGCCGGGAAACGAGGCGCTGGCGTTCACCGCCGACACGTGAGGGGTAACGATGTCGTACTCGTTTCCGAAGATGAGCGGCGGCGTCTGCAGGTTGATAGGCTCGTGGAAGCTGCGCGTGAAGCGCTCCTTGAGCGGCAGCTTCCACTGTGCGCAGAGGGCGATGTTGGTGGCGGACCAGTCTCCAAGGAAGCGGCTCAGCTCCATGCTCTTTTCGATGAAGGGCAGCACGTCCTCCACTTTGTCGGTGCGGAAGTTGCTGTCCGCGCATGTGATGCCGATCGAGCCGTCGCCGGGGTCGAGAATCGAGTCGCCTGCTGACCAGAGCTGGGCGAGGGCCTCCACTTCGTTGGCGAGCAAGAGCTGGACTGCGGTGCCAAGGGGCGGGTATGACACTGGGTAGTAGAGGAATCTTCGGATCATGGACTTGACAACGCCGTGGTCAAGAAGGTTGCTGCCGGAAACCGTGGTGTTGAGGAATGGAATGGGGTGGTACTTGAGCTCGTCAAATTTCTCGTACAGAATCTCTTCCATCTCCTCGGCGGTCGAGTTGGGATAAGCCGCGGCCAGGGCGCAACGGTCGGGCTTCTCGAAGCAGGTTCTGAGGAATCCGGAGAGCACCTTGTCGGAGTCGTGCTGCATCTCCCAGAATCTGATGTCTTTTGTCAGCAAGACTTTTCAACTTGAATGTGTGGGAATAATCTCATCTCGGGGAGGCTTGGAGAGACATACTGGCCCGAGTACCACTGGTGCGGGTTGACAACTCCGTCGAGAACAAGCCTTTCTACTCTTTCTGGAAACATGGCTGCCAGCGTGGCGCCAACGATGGTGCCGTATGAGATACCTTTGCACAGTTAGGTCGGATTAGCAAGACCAAGAGGAAACATCCACTCACCCCAGAATCGTGCTTTCCGGTCGCCTCCGAGTGCATCAACAATTTGCAGTACGTCCCTGACGGTGTCGACGGTGCCGACCTTATCCGCATGCTTGTCGATGGCGTAATCGTAGCAAATTTGTGCCTCTTTCTCGTTGAGCGCCCACATTCTGCCAAACTCTACCTTGTCCTCCGGTGTGACGGCAAAGTTTGACTTCGAGGCTTGGAAAAGCGCCCTTTCTGCCGACGAGTTGAAGCAGCTGAGTGGAATAGTTCTGTTCATTCCTCTGCCTTCGTTGTTAGCCACTCGATTGTCCCGCATAGAGCTTGACGCTCACGCAGCACTCACCTTTGATCCCAGGTGACTAGATCGAAGCCTTGGCCAGAAAGTCTGCTCACAATGTCAGCGGCATGACCCCAAATGAACTTCAAAACAGCGCTTTCATGAAACACACAGTAGCAATGGTTCACTGTTGATCAAATTCGTCGTCTGAAATGAAGCTGGGCCACCGAAATGTATGATGATGCTGCCTTTCGACGGCTGCTTCAACGCCTGGACTCGGGCTATCGGCAGATCAATTGTGGCGTTGGATTCGGGATCAGTGTAGTCCAACGGGACGCTTAGGCTGCTACACTGCACGGGGATTGGTGGCAGACCCGGAGTAGACCAGGCATCCGGGCAATTCTGCCATTGAATTTGGCTTTCGGGAGATTCATCTGACGCGGAGGCGGAGGCTAGCCCAGTCAAGACGCCGTTGAGAACCACAAAGGCCAAGTGAAGGACGGCCGACGACCGCTTGAAGAACATGACTGAGGTCGGGTTTAAGTGAAGCTATGAGAGTATACGATAGAAGACTGAAGTTGAAGAAGAGATGTAGTGTGTCGATGGTGTAAGCTGGTTTGATGTTGTGAGGAGGTCTGGAGATTATGTCCCTGGACGTTGCATCTCCTCCAGTTTTATATCTCAAGAAGGCTGCATGAAAAGTTGGAATAGGCAGCGCTGTATTGCCATCGCGAAAACCATTACGTAGAGGCCGCTGAACACAGGTCTGAGAACATGGTCAGGGGCGAACCATAGCCGCAGCTGCGGCTGCGTCCGCGGCCCAGCGCTCTTAGCGCTGACTTAGACGTTGAAAAATTCGGCAATTACCTCTGAAGGGAAATCAGAAGGCATCGTCTCCCCGCAAATGTTTAATTGCCAAGACCGATGAGGTGTACAGCGACGTGATCCGCAGCTGAAAACAAGGCGCAGCGGTGCCTGTAAGCTGTGGAGCAAACAACTCACCGACAGGAAAGAAATGCAGCGGAATCCTTAAAGTTGGAAGAACGAATCCGAATGACCATCGGAGACTCAGTATTTCCTAACAGGGAACTTCAAAATTGTGGATGGCGAATTTGAGCTGCCTGTTGTTGCCGTATCTTGACCTTCAATTTCCTGTTTGGGAAAGGTTGGTGAGTCGTCGCCAAGAAGCAACAAGCATAAGCTGCGCCTCTTACGTAGCAAAGAACTGACATTGGTTTTGTTAGATGCCAATCAATCATAGTAATCTCGGGAGGAAACGACACAGCCCTGTGAAATAGCAGTGTGATTGATTGATACGTCTGTGAAGGTCGCCCAGGTACCGAATGTTGTCATTATCGTTCCTACGAGCAGCTTTTCTTTGTTTCTGAAGACTGCAAACACATTTTGCCATCACTGCCATCACTGCCACACCCCAGACTTTCTGCGAGTACCCCTCAACTCTGCTGTGCTTTCGGTATAGAAAGAGGTCGCTCAACTCAGGGCTGGGCAAGTCCCATATTTCCGGCGACATCAGCATGAGACACACTCGGAGAAGTGAAAACCCCGTTCTGGAATCAACCGGGCGACGGGAATGTGCGGAGGGGGGTTTGTTTTTAGTATGTTGAACCTGAATCCCTCCGAGCTCCAAAACAACAAGAAGAAACTGTTCTTCGAATAACTTATTCCAACAACCGTTTGTTAGAATTCAGCTGAGTTGACTTGGCAACACTTACATTGGTTTCGAAGAGATCTCCCTCAAACCTCCTGAGACTGATTCGTGGGGGTTGGATGCAGGCCATTCCGTCGTTCACGGTTTGTCACTGGATTCCCAAGGCAGGAGAGTACGGTGAGTGTGTCAGTCAGGATCTCACTGATTTGCCTCAGCAGTCGTTACGGAGGAATACTTCAACGCTATGCCGCACCACCTGGCGACCTCAAAAATCATTTTAAACGTTTTGATCCGTCCCGATCAGGGCATTCTGTGGCTGGAAGAGACCAGAGCGGAATCCCAGTACACGGACTAAGCTACTCCGCTACGTTCATGATGCAAAGCCCCGGGGCTGAAGTCAGAGAACTAGGAACCAGAACGACAGTCGCCGACTATTCATACCGTCCGTGCGAACCTCGCACTCACAGGGACGACGTCACTAAGGCCGGCCACTCGACATACACTAAATCGCACGGCATTGCAAACTGAGGGAGCCACCATTTGCAATTATGGGCATTCAGGTCTAAAAGAGGTTCATCTGATCTCGGGGCGAAATACAGTCTAGTGGGTCAGGCGCTCGTCCGAAATTGGCGACCCAGCCAACCCCCCGGATCCCTCACATCTCCTTCTTTTCGACACCCACAGAGGCATCGGCGGTAACCAACCTGATGAGCCTCATGTACCAGCTCGCGCCAAGGGCAGTGAAGATGTGCCACCACCCGTGCAGCTCCAAGAACCACGCCTTGGGCATCCCCAAGGCCTTCCTGGCCTGCCTCAGCTCGGCGCAGAACTCCAAGTCGACGTGCCAGAGCGAGAAGCCCACCACCAGCGCGACGACCGCCTTCCAAAAGAGCCACATGAACCTTCTCTTGTCCGCCTTGGAGTACTGGCCCGTGCCGTAGATGAGGAACAGCGTCCGCGGCCAGACGAGCGTCAGCAGCCCCGTGAAGGTCGCGACGTGGATGAAGATGTCGCTGGAGCGGACGTAGATGACGGTCATGGTGCCGATGCCGAGCCACAGGCCCGCGATGACGAGCTTGCGCACGAGGGGCGACTGGCGGTGGGCGTAGAGCGGCTGGACCAGGGCGCCGGCGAGGATGAGCATGGAGAGGTCGTCGAGGAGCTGGGTCTCCTGCTGCATCGTCCCGTGGAAGATGCCGGAGAAGATGCCGACGAGGAGCAGGCCGATGGACTGGATGTCCAGAGTCTGGTACCACGGGACGGGCGCCTGGGGGTTGCCCCGGGGGTACTTCAAGGCGAGGTAGACTGGGTTGCAGGTCAGCGCGCGGATCTCAGAACGCTTGCTCGCAGGGCAGGTTTGACTGACTGTACGCGCCATTGGAGAGGCAGTTGATGAATTCTGCAATGTACCTGGTGACGAGGTAATCCTCCTCGCAGAAGCTGGAGCGGGACCGCGCGTCAGCATCTCATCAATTGGCGGACCTCACGGGGCTGCTTACTTGGCCTTGCTGGAGGGGTACCCCCAAACGCCGCTCCCCGCAGTCGGGTCGTCTACGAAGCGAAGAGTCTGATGCTTGTGACTCATTTTGCAATTCAGTCTCCAGTGAGGCTATTCAGAGGGCTTCCCGCGGTGGTGTTGACGGATGAAAGGCGCGTGTGTGCACGCGTCGCCGAGAAGTGAGAGGAATTTTCTTGCCGAGAAGAGCGACGATCGCGGACAGACGCGACCAATCGGGGTGATTCAGCCGATAACCTCTTCTTCAAGGTTACGCCGCAGGATGGTCCAGGTCGTCGGAGATCGGGTGGTCTTGCCAAGAGTTGCGCGTTCCTGTGGTTCGTCTCGTCTTTTTCTTAAAAAAACGCTAGATAGATGTTGACACGTGAGAAAAAGCAGGGAATTGAGTTACCCACGCACTCGGGAAGGGAGGGCCGCGTAGCTGCAGCTACGTAAACGAGGGGACCCGCAATAGTGGATCCGGCCTCCGCGGAGAGGCGGCCGGGGCCGGGTCCGGGCCCACCTGGCCAGGCCCTGAGCCAGGCCCTGAGCCGAGGCTTCTCGAACGGTGGGCCGGTAGCTTGCCGAGTCCGAGTCCGACAAGATGAGCTGGCATAGGAGTACTCGATCACTAGAATTAGTGTCTGCATGAGGTGACTACGAGTTGTGATGTTGTTTAGATTTCCTATGCGTATGCCTATGCCACCATGATGCTGCCTGAACCCAACATTAGCGCCGTTTCTTCAATGGGTGCCAAAGCAATCCATCAACTTACCCGCAATTGAGCCCCAAAGCGCCCATCAGCCAAGTCTTCAAGTCTCTCCGCGCGTCTCGAACGCCTCCGAAATCTTCAGGATCCGCACCCTCTGCCAGTCCAGAAACTGCTCATTGTCCTTCCGCAGTCGCTCCGATGCCTCCCCGCTGTTCGTCGCCGCGAAGAACGCCTGCGCGGCCTCCTCGTTCTTGAACGCAACCTCCACGACAGCATCGGCCTCCTGCTCCGTCTTCTCGCCAATCATCACGACCGGCTTGCCGTCGGCGGAGCGCTCGATGTACCTCCGCGAGTGCAGCGCCGGGAACAGCGAGCCCGTCAGCTCCCGCGTGAGAGGAATGTGAATGTACTCATAGTGGTCCTTGAACTCGGCGTGCGTGATCCCCGGCTTGCGGTGGAGGAATATCAGCAATCGGTAAGCCATATCTGGTGAGTCGCGGTCCTTGTGCCGGGGGGAGCTGAGCTGATGATTGGGGATGTCGAGATTGAGTTCCACCTGTCGCGGTGGAATTATTCTAGATGCAAAGCTGGCTTTGTGGGGATTCGTGGCCTCAGCGACAGCTGCAAAGTTTAAAAGGTCGGGAGGGATGTCGGCGTCATACAGCATACTTACGCGGACGGTGTCTCGACTTCGGACCGAACGGTCTGGGTTCCGATGTCCTCGGGCCCGCTCCGGACAACTTCCGGCGAACCCATCAACGACATTGGGCAGGTTATTTCAAGCCGGACGATACAGAATCGACTGTTCTTCATGTTTGTGGCTACTCTGAGTCCTGTGACATGCGAATTCAACGCCGTGGCTCTGCATTATGTTCGTCGAACAGAGCCCGTCGCACGGTAGACTTTCCCGGGATTCCGGTTCCGAGTCATTCACGCCGCATCAGAACTACAGTCGATGTGATTGCCATCGTCGCCAAAGTACACCCTGAATAAAGCGAATGCCAGTATCATTAAAAGACAGGTAGTCCCGTCGGTAGGTTTTATGGTAAAAATGTACACTTTAAGAACTCAGCACGTCTAAAACTCCAAACTCATTATATGCCGCTGCCCGTGCGCGATGAATATTATTTTCAGGAATAACTCCAGCCCCCCTGCGACTCCTCTAGTTGCGCTCGTTGACGGGAGGGACCTCAACGCTGACCGGGTCGCCGTTCTCAATGTCCTGCGACACCTTCTTGGCGGCGCCCTCGTTGCCGACGCTGTTGAGCCACTTGTCGAGCTTGTACTGGTCGAGGATCTTGAAGCCCTTGACATCGGGGGGCAGGACCTTGGTGCAATCGGTCAGCTGGTTGATGTTGTCGACGCCGAGCAGGGAGAGACGGATGTATTCCTTGGCGTAGTCCTGCGATCGATTCGTGTCAGTGGCGCCGTTCTCTAAACTAAAGGCTCATCAACTACTGGGAAGCTTACCTCGTTCCAGTGGTACTGGCCGAGAGGTCCGGCAAACTCCTGAAACTCCTTCTTCGTCTCCGGGTGCTGCGAGATGGCGATGTCGCTGGGGAACTTGAACACGCGGGAAGGGGAGCGGCTGCTCAGCGTCTCCTTGTAGTACAGCACGTCCCAGACACCGGGCGTGCTGTCCTGCGGGTCCCCGGCCCGCGACTCGTTGACAAAGTTCTGCTGGCTCGTCGTGTGCGCGCCCAGCAGCGCGACCAGGCCGTGCGGGCTGATGGTCTTGTCCCGGAACAGCTGGATCAGCTGGTCGGCCGGCTGGAACGGGCTCGGCAGCAGGCCGAGCGGCGCCGGGTCGGCGCTGTCCTTGCGGCCGACGTAGGTCTTGACGCGCGGGCCCAGCGGGCACACGACGGTCGCGACGTTGGCGCCCATCTGGATGAAGTCGCCCATGCCAATGTCCCAGCCCATGGCCTTGTACTTGCCGTGCAGCTCGGCGAACTTGGCCGCCACCTCCTGGAGGCCGCGGTTCTCGAAGCGCCCGATCTCGGAGCCGCTGAGGATGATGCTGCCGTCGGCGCCGCCGCCCTGCGCGGCCGTCGCCTTGGACCAGGTGCCGGCGTCGTGGAAGCCGAGGCGCACGGCGGCGCGCGCCCACTTTGTGCACCGGCCCGAGGAGCCGGCCATGAACTGGTACATGTCGTCGGCGACGTAGCGCCAGACGCAGCACGTGTCCTTCTTGCACTTGTCCGTGTTGAGGGCCGGGACGGAGTTGTAGCGGTCGTTGGACTGGCCGTTGCCCTTGCCCTGGAGGATCTTCTTGATGTCCTTGCCGACGGGCGTGAGCTCCTTGTCCTTGAGGTAGACGAGGTCGCCGAGGAGCTCGGTGGACTCGCCGTTGCCGCCGAAGATGGTGCGAGCCTTGATCTCGGCGATCTGCTCGCCCATGCCGGGGTAGCCGAGGGCGCCGGGCACGGCGGCCAGGGCCACAGAGGTGGTGAGGACGGATTTGATCTGCATGATGATGTATGTGCTTTTGTTTATAGAGAAGCGAATGTAGTGAAAGTGATAGAATAGCAAAGCAGTGAGTGACTGAGACCCGAGATGGTCGTTGGAAAGAAGGGAAAGGGATGATGAGCTTGACCCGATGAGGAGAAGAGAAAGGTTGGTCGAGAGGACGGAGATGGCGATGCCTTTTATCATCCTTCTCCTTCAGCCAAGGAAGAAGACTTTTCATCGTGAATTGATCTTCATGGTCAGGTCGACCAAGGTCCCAACACCCTCGGACATCAAACAGCTCAAAAAAGGCTCGCCGTCGAACGTGCATGGCTCCTCCGGGACAAGCCCTTTAGCCCCTCGCGTCCCTGAGCCTAAGCCGACACCAACATCAACCTAGCCAGATCTCCCGACTCTAGCGGGAGACAACATACAAAGGAGCGGGCCATGGCCTGCGGTGCCAAGTGGCTGATGCCACAGCCGTTTCTCGAACGAAACCAGGTAGGAAAAGGCTGGGATCGAAAACATGACAACCTCCCCCCCACCGGACTGAGATGCCACAAACAAGGGGCCAGGAACAAGAAGCATCGTGACTAGCAGAGATTAAGCCTAGCCTCACCCGGACGCCATCACCGCCTCGCCAGGTCAGCATCAGCAGAAATCCCTCGCTCACGATTCGTCGGAGACGGTGGCCCAGTCTTACCAGAACTCTGGACAGACACGGCCCAAAGAGCCCCATGCGTCGACGCTGCTGCAGGTGTAACCATGCGCGCTAATACCGGGTCTAACAATAGACTTAAACATACAGACGCACTTGCGCACCTCCAGGCACCTCTTGGACGGACGGTACACGGTAGGCCCCTCTCGGTGGACAGTCCGTGATCCGCTTCCCGCGCCCCGTGTCACCGCGCATCATCCACCGGGGAGGCGCTCGTATCGCGCGCATCCCTTGGCAGCACCTTGGGAAACGCCACGCCAAGAACGACGGCGCGGGGGAGGGGGATTGGATGGTGAACGTTTAAGCTTCTCCAGCGTATCCGGCGCCACAAGGGTCCCGCGCGAGGGGGAGCAACGAGAGGGAAAAAAGGGGTGGGCGGCATGCTTTAAACCGTTCTCGGGACAGGTGCACGAGAAAAAGAGGCGCCCGCCGTCAGGCAGTCAGACTTGCCCAGGTCGAGCAAGTAAGCCGTCAGACTCGAGAGCCGACGCCGTTGCCCCAGGCGGCGAGAAGGGGCCGACCGTCGAAGAGCGATGGGGCAATAACAGCCGGTGCGTCGTGACTCGCGTGGTGATTGGCCAAGATCGATGATGTTTAGTTCTGTCGAGGCTTCTTGTTTGTCGGTGTGTCTGCTCTCTCTCTCCCAGTCTCCCTCTCTCTCGCGCTTGCATCCTTCCCCCGCCTGACGCTATTGAACGCCTCAATGCGCTGGCAGGTGCGTTTGTTTTCCTGGCCATTCCATACCGTCTGATTGGGACGCTCCAGGCCAGGGGAGGGATCGCAACGTATCAATCCGATGTTGATCGATGCGATGCTGCAGAGGCCGGAAACCAACAGCGTGCTTCACCTACCCTGCCCGGGACTCTGGAGCCGCGTTCGGATGGAAATATCAGTTCCGTACATACCTATGCGAGCGTCTGCACTCGCTTCATCGTTATGTGCTCAATATCCCGCTCCATGCAGGCGATGCAGACGACGGGAGGCCGGAGAGCCAGGATGCAAGGGTCCCGATAGGGCAGAGACAAGCGTCTCAGAACAAACAACAGAAAAACAAGAGACACAGGCCCCTCGGTGGCTGGCTTCCATTGTCTTGCCCTGTGCGCTTTTTTTCTTCTGCAGATTGTTGGTGCGACCCGCGCCACGAGGGAATGCATCATTTTCAGCTCCGACGTCCATGTACATTCATGCTTTGGCACCACAAACATCGGACGAGCCTCTTTTCTGTTGTCGCTGCGCAGATACCCCTCTCTTGGTGGGCGATTGACATTCGACTAGCCTCGTTTGGTCGTTTGGAGGGCGTTCGTTCCTCGGCCGACCGAGCGAGTTTGTTTTCACCTCGACCAATGGAACAACTGTGTTCGTCCCGAAGGATTTGCAGATACGTCGGACGGACCGGAACAGTGTGACAGAGAGATTGAGTGTTATGCGAGCAGGGATGAGCTGTCGAAGATGCCGGCGATGCGTTGGAAACTTTGTCGGAAAATAACCAGAGGAAAAAAAGCAAGTAAGCAGAGCCCAAAGGTGAGGGGGACAGTTGTGAGCTGTCCAAATTGGGCGCGTCCTATTTTCAGCTGTGGCGTATGGCATCCACGACTGCGCATGACCCGTGGCCTAATGGACCAGGTCGTCCTCCCGGCTCACCGTCGTTGTAGTACACCAGTCATCGTCTCGTCAGTCGCGAAGCGGATAAGCTTGGCTCAAGTCAAGACCGACGGCTGCAGATGCGCTGCATCTGTCGTGGGAGTCCCGTGCTGACTGACCTTCGGAAAGACTGCAAATATTGTAAGTCTTGCCGCTTAAATTCTTGCTCACCTAGCTGCGAACACTATCGTGATGAACCCTCCTGCAGTTATCGTGCAAGTTGACCAAGTATGCAGTGAGATTCATCGACAATGGCAGCCAAGACGGCCGAAATCTCACACTGTCTCGAAAGCCTCTTGATCCCGAGCCTGCGGCCCAGCGACAGTCGAGACTGGAAAAAACAATATGAATCCTGGCGTCGATCTCGGGAATTCGCAGCCCGTTCTCACCCAACCCACGGCGCTAAGCTAAGGTAAGTATGGCCAGGTAGGTAAGGTCAAATTGGTGAGATGTAAGCGGGACGAGGCCCACGGTTGGCCGGCTTGGAGCTATCGATTTCTTGCAGATGCACCGTATGTCCCGCGTCATGCCGTTGAAATTATGACTGATATTGACACATAAAAAAAAGACTCGGTCTAACCCGAGGGACAGGGGGGCGATTAGCTGGTCAACCCCATGCAAATTCCATTACCTCCCAAAACTTTTCCAGTTGCTTTTTTGTTCCGTCCGCGGTAATCTTACTCGTCATCCTCGTCCTCCTCTGCAGCCGTAGCCGCAGCCGCTTTCCTGGCCGCCACCCACTCTTGTGCCTTGGCCATCACCCTGTCCCGGCCCTTCGGGTCGAGCTTCTGTTCCCACTCAGCCCACCGCTTGAACCACTTCATCGCCCTCTTGGGCTTGAGGCCCTTGGACTTGGTGCCCCTCTCGAAAACGTCCCTGATCGCCGTGGCATCCGGCTCGGCAGCGGAGATCTCCAGGTCGACGAGCTGGTTCCAGAAGTCGAACCGCTTCGGCCACGTAGCCAAGATCGTCTCGAACGTCGTACGGCCACGCTCGGCATCGCCATTGGGCGACTTGAACTCCAGAGCGCCGAAGCTGGCCATCAGTTGCGCCGTGTGGCGCTCCTCAAGTGCCTGTGTCGCTCTGGGCAGGAGGGCGCGCGCCCTGTCGGGCTCGTTCATCGTCACGTGGAGGAAGTGGGCGTAGTTAGTCCACACCTTGGGCGACTTGGACTTGAACTTGCTCACGAGCGACTGGAAGACATCATCCGCTTGCTGCAGGAACGTGTCAGTATTGCTTCTGTCATAGCCTTCAGGGGGTCTTACCTTGAGCTTTCCGGATTGGATGTAGATGCTGGCCAGGCGTTCGTGGACTTCCTGCTCGTCATTGTATTGGCAAGCACGCTTGAACACTTCTTCCGTCGACGCCTTGGTGCCGTATGCAACTTCCAAGTTCAGGAACGCAATCCACACGTTTAGCTTCTCATTCTGCTCGCGGATGTTGATCGTCTTGATGGCTCGCTCGGCAATCTCGCGAGCCTTGGACAGCTCGCTGACCTTCATCTGCAGCGCCATGTACTCGATCCACAGCTGGGATGAGTCCGGCTGTCCCAACAGAAGTCGCTCGTAGTCGGTCGCGGTCTGCGGCCCGTGTGCGTCCAGGTCTGCAGTACGATCGACTTGGATCTCGCCCTTCTTCTTCTTCTCCGTCTTCTCGGCCGCGCGCGCCTTCTTTGTCTTACCAGACTCTTTATCCGAGTCGTCGAACGCATCGCCCGTCCAGTCATATTTGCCAGTGCTCAAGCCCTTGCTGCTGGATGGCTCATCCATTTCAACATCGCTATCCTCGGCATCGGAGTCCACCTCGTCTTCATCCTCGTCCGAGTCATCGACATTATCCGTTCCGCTGATGGTGAACTGAACTCCGCCGTCGTCCATCTCAACGTCCGAGTCGTCGTCGCTGTCGAGCTCCGCACCTCCGTCAACATCGTCCATGTCGCTGTCCTCGTCGAAGTGGCTCGGCTTCAGGCTGAATGTGATGCGCTTCTTCTCGTCGTCGACGGCGACAACCTTGGCCTTCACGACATCACCCTCGTTGTAGAGCCTGCGGGCGTCGGCAACAGGCTTCTCAGCCATCTCGCTGCGATGGCACAGTCCACTGACGTTGGCTGAGTTATCCACGACGATGAAAGCACCAAACTCCTCCACCTTGCGGACCTTGCCGGTAACGATTTGCCCCTCCTTGATGTCCTTGTAGGTGACTGGCGGGGTGTAGTCATTCTCCACGACGGAAGCCTTGAGGTTGAGCTCCACCTGGTTGATGGCAGTGTCGACATTGATCACACGTCCCTTTACCAGCTGGTCGATTTGGAAGCTATCCTTCCATTCCTTAATGTAACGGTCTGAGAGGTTGGAAATCTTGACCAAAGCCGAAACACTGCCACCAAGCTGCACGAAAACACCCTTGTCGGCAACGTTCTTCACGAAACCCCTGATGATGTCTCCAGAAGACAGTTGAGTCAGCGAAGAAATTTCGCGGTCGGCAACGGGCGACGTAGAGCTCAAAATGCGGGAAGGTCGGGTAGACAGTCTGAGTCTCTTGTTGCTCTTGTCAACTTCGACGATGGACACTCTGAGGATTTCTCCCTTTGTGAACTTGAGAGTGCTCGCCTCGTCATAGTTGTCGCAGAGGTCAACGAGATGGACAGGGCCAGAGACAGCCTCGCTGAGCTTGACCAGGACTTGGCGATCGTTGACCTTCGTCACTCTTCCCGGCAAAACCATGTTCTTCTTGAGAGAATCCCACGTAACCTCGCTGCCACCCGTGGAAGACCGAGATGACAAATCCAGGTGTCCCTTCTCGGCATCAACAGACAAGACACGGACCTTGAGGGCCGAGCCGACAGGGAAGTGCTTCTCCAGATTGCCAGCGTGCGACAAGTCGTCGGAGATCTCCAAGATGCTGATTCTTCCACGAACAGTGGGAGACAGGTTGACCCACAGACAGTTCTTTCCGTGGTTGTTTACGAAGGCAACGTGAGAGGAGCCCACCTCAATCTTGTCGTATGAGAGAAGCTCGATTTCCTTGGCCTCCAGGTCGCTCTTCTTGGCGGTGAGTTCGATCAGCGAGTGAGTTGAACGGTGAGAGAATGGCAGGAAGCGGTGGTTCTTGGAGTCGTGGATACCGATGGCGCGGACGCGGATAGTCTCATTGGGTTGGACCAACTTCAGGGGCGACTTGCGGTTGGTGATATCTTCCCACTTGTTGAAGTACTGAGAAATGTCGATACGACCCTGGATGTTGTCTGCCACCTTGACGTTCAACTGGGTGTTCTTGACCGAGATCACCTTGGCATTCATGATGGTGCCCAAGGCAACGTCGTTAACTGTGCGGATATTGTCGTCGACGGAGTTCACCGCAGCAGCAGCAGGGGTGGCTTCAGGCTGTTCATATGAAGCGGGAGCAACAATGATGCGGTTCTGCTCGGGGTTAGAAGAAATGATCTTAACCTCGATGGATTGGTGCTTCCGCATGCCAAACGCCTCCTGCTCTTGAACCTCCTTGTCGAGCTTAGACTTGGGCAGGATCGCTGTAAGGTTGCCACCGAATTGGACATAGACGGCATAAGGGCCAATCTCCCTCACATAGGCTGGTGCCACCTTGCCCACCGTGGCATCGTCAGGGCTCGACAAAAGTTTGCCGTTCTTGCTAGCTTCGACGAAGCTGGGCTTTTGAGTCAGGATAACTGCACGGCGGCGCTCATTCTTGTCCAACACCATCAGGTCTGTAAGAGTCTGGCCGACGTGGATGCGCTTGAGAGCGGCCTGGGTCTTGCTCGCAGACTTGTCTGACAGGTGGCCGACGCGAAGAATGGCCTTGAGGTCACTCTCCTCTAGGTCGACGAAGACTTCATCCTCCGTCTTTTGGGACACCTTAGCAGAGACGAGGTCGCCGATCTTCAGCGCCTTGAGGGCGGCCTGCTTGTCAAGCCCAAAGGCTGAAGGGTCTTTGCAAGAAACGACCAATCTGCGGTCTTCGGGCGTGACGCTGAGAACGTGCACGCTGACAACCTGACCGGCGCGGAAGTGCTCCCGGGGATCCTTGATGTAGGCCTCGCTCATCTGAGATACGGGCAAGAAGCCTCTGACGTCTCCGAAAAACTCGAGGCGAGCACCATCGGAGCTGACGGAAGTGATAGTTCCTGGAGTCTGCATGCCAACCTCGATATCCTCGTAGTTCTTGATGATAGTCGATTCCGAGTTGACAAGCGTCTTCTTCAACGTCAAGCGAAGCTGGCGTTTCCTCAACCTCACCGAGAGCACTCGTGCCTTGACAGTAAGGCCCTCTCGGAATTTCTTCTCGGGGTGCTGAAGCTTGACGTCGGCAAGATGAGACTCATGCACAAAGCCAGTGATGCCCTCGGCAATCTTGACAATCAAACCGCTGACACCATTCTCACCAACTATAACCTTCTCGATCTTGCCTGAAACAATATCGCCAATAGGAACATCCTCGAGACGAATGAAGGCTTGGTCCAGAAGTTGCTTCTCGAAAGACAAAAGGAACATGCCATCCAGAGCGCTGTAACCAACAACTCTGCCGCGGTGCGTTGTGCCAACCTTGAAGGGGCCACTGGTTTCGTAGAGGGCGTCGACTTTACCGTCCTTGACTCTAGAAATGTGAACAAAGCCGGAAATATTTGGCACACCCGTGTCGACATAGAGACCAATCTCCGGCTCAACCTGACGCACTGTGCACTTCTCAACGAAGGACGCAATAGGAAGCAGATCGAGGGGAGCCTTGGCCCTGCTGCCCTTGCCCGATGACTTGGGCTGCAGGGCGATTATGTGCGGCAACAGGGAGATACCAAGCTTGGGTTCCCTTGCAGCCGGGAAGTTGCAGATGATTCGTGCCTTGATCCTCGCGCCGACTTTGTACTTGGACTCGAGATCAACGCCATCAGGGCCGACACCCGCGTGAATCAGATCAGCGGTGACGGGAAGATGGCCGAGGAGCTTGCCCTGAAGACCTCTGCTGGTCACTTCGGTAAGCAGAACATCAGCCAGAGATCCGGGCAAGAAAGAGTTGATCGTGGGAGCGTTGGAGGCAACGTTCGAGGTGTTGCCAAGCTTCTGAGGATCGGCCGAAAGCTGAACGACGATGCCGGTCACGCTCTTCACGACACAGAGACAGACTGCACCAGGCTGGAGGCTGGCGTCGTCCATGTCCGGAGCCACCTCCTTCTTGGACAAGAAACCCTTGAGATCTCCGTCGATACCAAGGTTCATCTCGTAACCGTGATCCTGCACGCTTGCGATGGACGCCATGAGGGTAATGTTTGCCACAACATCGTCACTCGTAATGCCCGTGTTGGTTTCGGCGGGCCGGAGGGACAGCTCGATTCGGCGCTTGGCCTTGCCGCCGGCAGTGTCGTCCGCAGTCGAAAGTACGTAGGCGCGGACATACTGGCCGATCTTAAACATGGACTTGAGGTCGACGTCGTTCTCCTCGTCCTCGTCCTCGCTCTCGTTGTCGGAGGTATCCATGGCGCCTTCCAATTTCGAGTTGATGGCTTCCGAGATCGAAGCGATAGACACGTGGCCCGTAAGATTGTTCGGGAGCGCAACTGTGAGCTGCACGGGATCGATGTGGCTGATTTGGCCGAGAACCAACGAGCCCTTGACCAATCGCTGTTCCTCGGGTCAGTCGCCGTCGCTTCTTCCACAAGGGCGTTTCCTGCCTTACCTTGAAGTTGAGGCCCTCGATCTTGACCGCGTCTTCGTCGCGGGCGGGCTTGAGGTCCTTGGTCTCCTTGACCTTGCGCCGCTTTTCCTTCTTTGCCTTGCTCTTTTCGTTGACGTCGAACTCGGCGTTTTCCTTGGCTGCGTCTGCCTTCGCCTCCATGGTGATCTGCTTCTGCTCGAGGGGCGTCAGGACGCTGCCGCCGCCACGAGGGAACAGAGGCTCTTCATCCTTGAGGAGTCGCGAGACGGCGGGGGCCTTGGGTGCGGGAGCGTCTGCGTCTGCGGGCGGCTTCTTGTCGTGCTTGCGGTCCTTGTCCTTGGTGGGCGTGTCGCGCTTCGAGGGCCGTGATGACTTGGTCGACTTGGCGGACTTGGAGGGAGGAGTGCCGCCGGGGGCATCCTTCCGCTTGAGTGAGCTCATGGTGTGTGTTGCGCCCAAACCCAGGTGCAATTGCTTGCAGCTGTCCTGGACTCGATGTTTTGGCAAAGCAGAACAGAAAAAAAGTTCCAGTGCCGTGCCAGGGACCTTTCTTTGCGCCTGCTCCACTCTTGAATTTTTTCCTTCGGCGGGATGCATGCCGATAAGCGATAACGATAAGATGTCTTATCGGCGGTGGTGGGTGGAGCAGCCCTGCTGCAGCGGCGCCTCGGCTCAGCGGCCACTCACCGCACCTTCGTCCCGCACTCCATCCACAGCGCACGCACCCCCCCAGGCCGCCCGCCGCCTTATCTAATCAGAAGCGCGGACGGGCGGGCGTGGGCGGTTCCAGTGTCATTTGGAGGGGTTGGCCACCAGGGAGCGCTCGCACCCGGATCCTAGCCAAACGTAGACGCTCGCCTCTCCTCCAGGCAACCTACTCTACAACAACAAGGTACCGACCAGCTGGCTCTCGCGCTCTCTCCGTCCCGTTCTGCCAGCCCCCAAATGACGAATTCTTAAAACAAACATGCGGCAGATTGACTTCCACGCCGCCGTCCTGACTTTCTCCCGCGACTAAGCTCCCCTCCGCCATGTCTCCTCGAAAGCGCCAGCGACACAACCCATCTGAGCCGAGCTCGTCCAGCCCACCTGCGGCAATTGCCCCTGCGACCGCAACATCGGCTACGTCACAGGTCACGGCCGTCTCTGAACCCGTGCAGACGCCGGTGCGAGCGATGCCTCTGTCGAGGGACAGGAGCGGCAGCGAAACAAAAAGCACTACGCAGAATAATACACAAAAACAGGTACTCCAGAGTTTGGCAACTCCGCGCGGCATGCACAGGCACAGGCCTCTAAACAGTGTGATGCAGGTCCGCAAATCGAGGAGCTGGTACGGCTCCTGGCCGCGCGCCCCCAAGTCTTCCGCCTCAACGCAGATTGCACGAGAAACGATTTTCGGGGGCACCCTGAAGCCCTCCAGTACACCCGATTTCCGACGATTTGACACGAAGAGGAGCGTCGATTCCGCGAGTTTCGACGGCCCCGCCGAATCGTCAGCCTCGTTACCCCAGATTCCCGAAAACGGCGCGGCGATATCAGAGGAGGAGATCACAACAACAAACAAGAAGGATAACGACGCCACAAACGAGCAGACGAAGACGACGGATACACCAGCGACACTCGAACCGCCAGCAAAGACAGACGACGCAGTCAAGCCGGCGGAGGAGCAGGAAACCCCTCAAAGACCTGTGACGGCTTCCAGTTGGTTCGGGTGGTTAGGGCGCGCACCGGCGATAGAGACGCAAACACCTGCACCGACGGAGGAGCCACCGAAAGAGGCTGAACCTCCGAAAGAGCCCGAGGTCCAAGAAGTGCCCGCTGCTGGACCGCCAGCACCTGAGGCTCCGGAGCAACCAGCCGTGACCTCGCCAGCTCCGACGACGTCGTGGTTCGGATTTTGGTACTCGAACGCCCCGACGACAGAATCGCCTGCGACCGCTGATACGACAAAACCGGCCGAAACTGCCGCCACAAGTAATATAATAGAGCCTACCGCAAAGGAGCCGGAGGACGTGGTGATGGAGGACGCGCCACCCCCGAAACCAGACGCACCAAAGGAAGATGCCCCGAAGCCGCCATCGGCCGGCTCCACGTGGGCTTTTTGGTCCAGAGATACAAGGCCAAAGTCAGAGGGAACGAAGACGACCGCACCCCAGCCGGAATCCGGACAGCTGGCCGTCATTGGGCAAGGCTCCGAAGCACACCCGGAGCCTACAAGCAACATAGAAGTAGATCAGAGCCAACAAGACCGCGCTGCGAAAGACGGCAAGGACGGAAAGACCGCGAAAGACACGAAGCCCGCCAAACCCTCCAAGGGAACCGCATCTGCCCCGTCGACGTTTGGAAGGAAGAATAAGAGAGTCCGCCCGCAATCGATGGAGATTGACGTGCAATCGAGGCCGCAAACGCCAACACCAACGCGCCCCGAGTCGGTCGCTTCTTCGAAAGCTTCAATCACTGACGCCCCTCCAAAAGAGCCACCGCTAAAGCCAGGGACGCCAAAAACGACTACCAGCCAGGAGACGCCGACAAAGGCAGCGCCGCCCAATCTGCTGCTACCGTCATTTGGCAGCACGTATCGCATGAAAGACAACCCATCAATCATCAAACAAATCACATCTCTACTGCTTCGAACTCAACAACCTCCAGCGAACCATGTTTACAAGGTTAAAGAGACACCAAAAGTCAGAAAGGCGCTCGCCATTGGCGTACACGGTCTGTTTCCGGCAACATACCTCCGGCCAATGGTTGGACAACCCACCGGCACCTCGCTGCGTTTTGCCAGCCTATGCGCCGAGGCGATTCGGAAGTGGACAGACGCGCACGGCTCCCCTGACTGCGAGATTGAGAAGATCGCGCTGGAGGGTGAGGGCAAGATTGCGGACAGGGTTGACAACCTGTGGAAGCTGCTTCTTAACTGGATAGAACAGATTCGCAACGCGGATCTCATCATCCTGGCATGTCACTCACAAGGTGTGCCGGTGGGAGTGATGCTGTTGGCGAAGCTGATTGACCTGGGTATCATCACCAATGCCAAGATTGGCGTCTGCGCCATGGGTGAGTTCACAAGTGTCACATGCTTGGACCTGTTGCTAACAGACTGGTAGCTGGGGTTTCACTTGGGCCGTTTCCAGACTACAAGTCCAGTATGGGGATCCTCATGGGCTCGGCCAACGAGCTGTGGGAGTTTTCCAACCCGGACAGCGACATCTCGAAGAAGTACGAAAACGCCCTCAAGGATGTCCTCCAGTACGGTGTGAGAATCACCTACATTGGCAGCATCGACGATCAGCTCGTCCCGATGGAGTCTGCTATATACTCTCCCGCCTCCCACCCATACATCTACCGCGCCGTCTTCATTGATGGCCGAATCCACGCGCCGGATTTGTAAGCCCATGCATGCCCTCAACCTTATTGCCCCCGCGACTAACACCTCGCAGCATCGCCCACCTCGTCGGATTCGCCCTCAAGCTCCGCAACCTGGGCATCTCCGACCACGGCCTGGTCCGGGAACTCTCCACCCCGCTCGCGGGCAGCCTCTACTCGGGCGAGGGCCACTCGCGCCTCTACTACGACGACCAGGTCTACGACCTCGCCGTCGCCCACGCCCTCGAGACGTCCGACGTCAAACCGAATGTGCCCGCCACCGTCGCCCACCGCCGCGACGCGGGCTCCTCCCTCGCCAACCCGAACCCCTACCACCTCCCCTGGATCATGCGCGGCCTGCTCGAGGAGGACTACGTCCGCACCGAGCTCTCGTCCGAGACGGAGGAGCTGCTCCGCCAGTTCGACGACTGGAAGCCCGTCACCAAGGCGCTCAAGGACGTCAAGTACCGCCTCGAGGCCATCCGGTCCAAGCTCTAGACTCTCTATTGTCAGTCACTATAGACCGACTTGGGGGATATACGATAGACAGACGACTTTCTTCTTACTTTTCTTTCCTTTCTGAACTTGTTCTTCAGGAGTACTCGGGCACCGTCAAAGTCACGGTTTTACGGTTTTCGGTTGGATGGGGCGTTATTTTTCTCGGGCTTTTGCGGCAGCAATCTAGATTTATTCAAACAGGGAGGGCTATGCATGCATGGTGTTCACGCACTACTTACTACCTTAGAACCACGAACAGAACAAACATACCAAGACTTTCTTTTTCTTCATCTAGTACAGCAAGTAGTCTCGATATTTTTTGAGGAATGATTTCAACGTGACTTGGGATTTCCTTTCCCCTGTGAGATTGTGTGTTTCTACATATAAATAATGGCGTCGCTGACCCTTTTTATCAGAAGCCACGACACTGCTACCTTTTTTTTTCTTCCTCTTCAAACTTGGGCTTTTTGTTCTTTCATTAAAAAAAAACAAAAAGTCTCTGCCAGCCAGCCAGACAGCCATTACTTTTACACGTGCATCCTTCGTATCGTTCTCTCGACACGAGGAAAGAGTTGTATGGTACACTTGGCCAACTTGCCCTCTCTTAACATCACCCTTCCCTTTCCCCCCCGTGACTCCTCCGGTCTTGCTACAGACATCTAGCGGATAAAGTTCCTAGATCAAGTCTCTCGCTTCACCTCCGCCCCAGGTGCCAGTCGTAAATCGTGTTCTGAATCGCCTCCCACTCGAGGGTGTGCGTGCTCACGCCGTGGGCCTGGGCCTCCTGCAGCACGACGGTGGGCGCGCCGCTGCCCTTGCCCCTGTTCTCGACCATGCCGCCGACGACGACGCGGGCGACGCGGCGGAGGTCCTCGACGGTGAGCGCCTCGATGCGGCGGCACATGTCGGTGACGGGGATCTTGCGGCCGTGGACCTGGACCTGGCGGCCGAGGTCCTCGAGCTCGACCATGCGGCTCTCGAGGTTCATGAGCAGGCTGGAGCGCAGCTGGTTCTTGGCGCGGTTGACCTCGGCCGTCTTGAGGCGGGAGAAGCCCGTGTCGAGGGTGAGGGCGCGCAGCTCGCGGCACATGACGTCGAGCATGCTCGAGGTGCGGCCGGGGATGCAGCTGGCCGAGATGCCGAACAGGCCCGAGTCCGTGTACGAGTGGTTGAAGGCGACGCAGGACTCGACCCAGCCGTGCTGGTTGAGCACGTTGGTGTACAGGCGCGAGTACATGCCCTTTCCGGGGCCGCCGGCCGAGAAGGAGCCGCCGCCGCCGAGGAGGGTCTGAAGCGTGGCGAGGGCGTAGATGTCCTCGGAGGAGATGGGCAGGCCCTCGAAGGCGAGGTGGATGTGCGTGAAGTTCGGCATGTTGGGGTTCATGGAGGGCGGCTGCGGGGGGAGGGAGAGGAAGCCGCCGGTGTAGTGGGCGGGGGAGTTGATGTCGAAGGTCCGTGTGGTGGCGGACTGGACGGCGGCGTTGGTCGGCGCCGACGTGGAGAGGTTCTTGAAGAAGGGCACCTTGGAGAGGAGCTTGGAGGGTTGTTGGACGGGGGACGACGACGCGGAGGAGTAGGAGGATGCGTCGGTGGATTCTGAGGCCTGCGAGCCGAGGGACGTCTCCGAGCCTGTCCTCGACAAGGTCGGTTCTGAGGCCTTCATGTCGCCAAAGTACTGCGTCGCCAGCTTGACGGCCTCGGAGTGCTCAACACCAGCAAACGCGACGACAATGCGCTCTGGGCGGTAGAAAATGTCCCTGTACTTCAGAATCGTCTCCCTCGAGATGCTGCCCAACCTGTCCTCGGGACACAGCAGCGGGTTGCCCAGGGTGTTGTCCTTGAACGCGGCAGTGTGCACGAGCTCCGGCAGGATGAGCTCGGGTTTGCTCCAGATCTCCTTGATCTCGTACTCGGCCGTGGCCAGCTGCTCCACCACTTCCTCCTCCGTCAGCTTCGGGTCGCGGATCGTCTGCGCAAGCAGTCCAATTGTCGTCGGGACGGCGCCGTTGAAGGTCGCGGCCTGGTACATCATGCTCTCCCTCGAGCTCGCGCACTGGATGTTTCCTCCGAGAGACTCTACCGTCTCAATCATTTCGTCCGCGCTCCGGGAGTTGGTCGACTTGAAGGCGAGCCGGTCCATGATGTGGCTCACTCCCCTGAGACTGTCGTCTTCGTACCTTGAGCCGGCATCGACGTAGACTCCAACGCCGGAGAAGGACCCGGGAAGCGCCTCGGATGCGATGCGCAGACCGTTGGGGAGTGTGGTAATCGCGTCGAGCTCGGTCGGCTCTTTGGGGATAGGGTCGATGACTGTTGCGAGCGCACGGCGGGAGGAGACTGAGGGGCGGAACGCGGTGGTGAGGCGGGAGGGTGCAGCGGTGATGAGGCCGGAGGCGCCGGCGCGCCGCGGCAGGCGCGTCGCTAATGTTCGAAGCATCGTGTGTTTTTGTGTGCGCAACAGATCACCAACCAGGAGGCTGTTGTGGTCGAGATGGATCCTGGTGGTGTTGGTGGTGGATTTAGCGATAGCGATGGCGAGGCGTGGGAAAAGTTCGCTGTTCTCGGAAGCTGCGCTGCCAATTCTTGATGTTCCTTATCGGCTTATCGCATCGGAAGTATCGGGGTCCAGGCTGCCGCGTGGGCCAATCACAGACGGGGCGATGCATTCAGCTGGAAGACGTCATCCGGACCCCTTGGCCTCGAACAGCTGACAGGAGGACAAACATACGGATGAGACTCAGGTTGGGCAGGATGAAAACACACACTGTTTCTTCGGCAGCACGAGAAAGTCCCACCGAGGCCATGAGGGCCGCGAGTAGCTCAACAGGCCCGTCAAAAGCGCCTCGAGCTCGCGTAACATTCAACAACGCGAACATTCACGCCAGCACTAAACCTTGTAACTGGCAAAGCTGCCTTTGTTGCGCTGTATTAGTGTAATGCTGTAGCTGACTTCCAAGGCCAATCGCTCCATTCTCATGTTATAGCTGCCGTCGTAACTGGAAACAATGATGCTAGACCTCCCAGCAGTTTCGTTCCTTAAACCAGTAATCGTAATCAACATTGCTCTGTTTCAATGTGGAAAGCAGTGTGTGCTCCACAATGCAGTCAAACGCCTTGCACCACCCAGCGCGTCGCTCATGCAGCCGATCTCCTCCCTAGACTCCGTTGAGAAAGCCACCTCGGGTTCCTATGACATCAAATTTGACCCCCGCTTCCGACTTCCCAGCAGGCCTCTCCACGTAAGGCTGGGCTGAACAGGTTGGGACCGGCTCTACCGGTCGACTTCCATCTCTGCGGCCTCGTCAAGACTTCTCATACCGTTGGAGGCTTCGGCGGCACGGCGACCTGCACTGCCGTCAAAGACCCATGGTCCCGCGTCGTTACGTGGGGTGATTGGGCCTTCGTTGCTGTTGACTAAATGATTGCCAATAGGAGAGGGCGTGCGAGTATCGCGCCCGTTACGCTGCGCTACGGCTTGCGACGCTCCGACAGCAGGTATCGGGACGGGTTCAGTAGTGGCATTGGGAGCAACCGTTTGCGGCGGAGGCACCTCAGCCATGGTACGAGCCCGGTCAAGGGCTACGGTGAAATCCATCGCATCGCTGTCCATGCCAATCTCGGGCAGCTGAGGCCGCGAACTCTCTGCAGGTACTGCAACAGGGGCCGGCAGAGGTTCGCTCGGAGCTACAGCCTTCTCCTTGGCCTCTTGCTTCTGGTCCACTTCTTCATCTTCGTCCATTTGTTCCCAATCCTCAGTAGGATCCTCAATGTCCGCCTCGAGGTCGGCGGCCATGCGGCAATTCGGGCAGACAAAAATGGGGTACTGTGGAGAGTTCAATAGGGAGCGGATGCACTTGAAATGCCAGGTATGCGAGCAGGGCGCCACGAACAAGCACTGGCATGGCTGGAAGATCGTTAGTTTTCATGCTGGCACGCGAAGTGGGAAACGATGCATGCAAATCGGCTACATACCGCGATCGAGTTGAGACATATGGAACAATCTTGTGTCGACGAAGAATTCGCAGAATTGGCCGATGTCATGTTGCGCAACCGCTTGTGTGTCGCCATGCTACATCATGTCAACGGCTGCGATATCAGACCAGCAGAGAGGATACCTACTTGAAAGTGTTGAGCTTGTTCTGCCAGCCACGATTAAGCTCCAGCCTCATTTTTACGCAGCGAAAAATCATCTCCTCGCCACCCTTGAAGTCGATGCCCAGCTGCACAATGTCTCCATCATTCACGGGGAAGGGCTTGGACTCGGTGCCGGGAGGGCTGAGGCGTATGTGGTTGAGGAAGGTGCCCGAGGAACTCTTGACATCCTTGATGTACCATTTGCCGTCGTCGTACCAGAATTCGCAGTGACGGCGACTGACGACTTTGCTCTTGAAGCCTACGGGAGCAGCCGAAGGGGTGTTGTTTGGCACACTGGGCTGGTTGTCCCGCTCCGAGTAGCGGCCGACCCGAATGATTTCGCCGCCGCTGGGCAAAGTCCTCGAGACGGGGGGGAACGTTAGGCTCGGACGCGTCGCGCGGGGGTCGTAGTAGGCGGAAAATCGGATCGAGGGCAGGTTCTCGGGGGCGGGCGAGGGAGCGGCCGGGACGACGTCGCCCGTCGTAGAGGCGCGTGCTCTCGTCATGTTTGCGGCTTCGGTGTCGTCGTGAGGCTGCGATGCCTGGGCGGCTTGGTGTGCTGCGTGGCTGCTGCTACTGCTGCTGCTTGCGATGGCGTCGTCCAGGATGGACGGGAGCGCATCCAGGGGCGGACGCTCGACGGCGGGGGAGGAGGGCGTTGTGGAAGCCTTGTTCGCGGGTGAAGCTGACGATGTGGGCTCCTGCAGCGAGGCGACAAGGGAGAGGGGATTCAGGCTGGAGTCGGTATCGGTGCGACGAGGGGCGGATGTGGGCGGCGAATAGCTGAGGGATCGTTGCAGGCTCTGGGTCGGACGAGCGGTGCCGCTCCGGGAGTTCTGGGTTTGACTTTGAGTTTGAGTTTGGGTCTGAGAGTGGGAGTTGGTGTTGTGATGGAAGTGGGAGTGGGCGTGGGCATTCGAGGTTGGCGAACTCGACCCCTGGCTGCTGTGCTCCCTGGAGAGCAGGTGATTTTGGGTGTAATTGCGGAGATAGCTGAGGCCTCGCAGGCGACTGGACCGCGTCGAGGGTGAGGCGGGATTAGTGACAGACGTTGGCACGGGGCCCACGGTTGGTGGCGATGAGACTGGTTGTGTAAACATTTGCGCCTTTGAGGAGGGGGCAGCGAAGTGGGCGGGCGGTCTCGTAAGAATAGGTAATAACCTAACACCTCGCAATCGGCCCTGTGGGTGGCAGCAGGACTGAAATGGCAGGTAAGCAGGCCAGCTGGTAGTGAGTGTGGTGCTGCCAATGGTGCCGACTCGACTCGTGGGTTTCGGGCTGGCTGGCTGACTGACTAGGTCGGCGTTGGCTGAGCCAGTGGACGGCTACAGCAGCGGGCCGGGCTGAGGGAGAGAGAGGCGGGTGGGAGTAGTAATAGCGAGCACGTCTTGGTGAAGATCGAAGAGCAAGCTCGCTTCGCAGTGTTGCCAGTCTTGGAGTCCCTTATTTTGCCGGCATTCGGTAGGCAGAGAATAAGGGTATCGAAAAAAGAAAAGTAAGGGCGAGCCAAAAGTTACCAGCTGGGGGGGAGGGAGGCGAACGGCGAGGGAGTGGGCGAAGAAGACGGCGGCGGTTGTTTGGAATGTCGCGGATTTGGGCCCAGAAGCAAGGCCGGGCAGGTACCTTATTTCCTTATTTCGCAAGCGTACTGGCGCAGGGTGACACGGCCGAGGGCGAGACGAGAGGTTGGATGAAGGGACGAAGAGAAATCGTCGGCGAGATGAGAGGGAGGGAGGTCCGAGAGACTTTGGGGACCTTTTGGGAGGTGGTAGCCGTAGTAGTAGTAGTCGTCGTCGTCGAGTAGTAAGTAAGTAATATGGACCAAGAAGAGCAGATTGCGGCCGGGATTGGGGGCGACTGGGGGCCGACGGTTTTTTTAGTCTGACGGGCCACCGTACGCCTTGCAATGAATGAGCCTGGGCTTGTGCTTGTGCTGCAACACAGAGACGGGCCTGGGAGTCTGGAGTCTGGAGGGGGAGAGGACGAAGTGAAGGTGCTGGATGTCTGTGGTTCGGCTGGATTGGGGAAGGGGCCAGTATTTCGGTCGGAGGCCAAGAAGACGGGCGTCCAGTCTTTTTTTGCCAGTCTCCTCTTGCTCGCGGGAGGTCGTTGCAGTCGTCCGTGTCAGTCCCAGTTGGGCCAAGTGCGTAGGGAAGGGCCCCGGACAGCAGGACGGACTGGGCGTGCAGCAGGGCAGGAGTACCGTGGCCGGAGGTGAGGTACGGATACCTGGCGGTAGGTTGGCAGGGCAGGAAGGTACCCGAGGTGGTGACTGAGGCCAGGTTCCGTGAGACCAGACTGCGAAGTGAATGCGGATGGATGTAGACAAGTACCTACCTTGCGAATTGGGGGTGTTTGCGCTTGGCAGGGCAGAAACAGCAGCAGCAGCAGCAGCAGCAGCAGCAGCAGCAGCAGCAGTAGCAGCAGGCTTGGACTCGAACTGCTCGTTCTCCTGGGCGACGGATGGAAAAAGTGACAGAATGCAGCGAGCTATTGTTCCTGTTGTTGTCGTGGCCGTCGTCGAGGAGCAACTAGCCGGGGGCTGGACACCGACACCGACACGCCTGTGAGAGAGTCTGCGGATAGCCTCTTGATGGACATGGGCAGAACACGAGTGACCAGGCCGGGTCCAGCCCAGTCGGTCAGGTTTTCTTTGGCGCGCGTGCCACTCTTTTGCCTGCTGGTGGCAGCGTGAGGGGGCGTTGATGGAGATAATGACGACGTTCGAGGCAAGCAAGACACACACACGACCAGGGCCGGTCCCGTAGGGGTCGCGCCGGCAAGGATTGCTGCTGCAGGGAAGCCAACCTCACTTTTTCTGGTGTTGATTTGCCTTGGGTTAGCCCGGTAAACACTGGCCGGGCTAAGTTCAATTGGCTTCGGTGGACAGGGGGGGGCACGCCTGCGGCCAGCGTGGGATTGGACGCTGACGGCGGGCGGGGAGGGATGGGGGCATGAAGCAAGCAAGCATGCAGCAGCAGGCGGTGGTGGTGGTGGTGATGCTGGTGACCTGCAGGCCCTGCGAGTTGCGGTTCGAGACGACGAGCAATGCCGTGGCCGCAGGCGAACATGGTGAGGATGGTGACGATGGAGATGATGCTCGGTCGGCGACCCTCTCTGTCTCTTTCCGGCGGCGATCGCTGACGAAACACGCCCAACGCGCGAGGACCCCTGGAACCGGCGGGCTGGGTGTCGGTGGCAGGCCGTGGCATGCATCGTGTATCATGTATCCAACTGTCTCGCCGCTGCCATCAATCGGTAAGGTAAGGCCATCTGTGCAGAACATCAGAAGAAGCAACGCAACGCAACGCAACGCAACGGGAGCAGCAGGGCGCGGGACCCAGAACACGCACGGCCGGGTCATGCGCGTGCCAGAGGTCCAGAGGTCTCAGTCTCAGCCGGCGCCGGGAGGCTGGAAAAGAAGAAAGAAGCACCGCATGCATCTTGCCCTTGGGTAAGGTAGGTAGGAACCTCAAGGGAGGTGTTATCCACGAGGTGCTCCGAGCAAGCATCGGAGCTACGGCGCACTTTGCATGCACACCGGCGCATCGGTCAGCAATGGAGATGGAGACGGCGGGAGGTAGATCTCAGATGGAAGGCAGCACCAGGACCCGACCTGGACCTGGGCCCGGGACCGAGCAACATGCAGCTGCGCACCTTCCATCTCAAACCAGAAGAAGGTTCCGATTCTCGCTGGATCGGTTGCGATTTGATGGAAGGCACGGCCGCGACACGAGACGAGAGGCATCTACATAGTACGGTACCTAGGTGCCTCACCTTACCTAGGTAGGAGGTACCTTAAGGTGGTGACTGGCGTGGTCCATGCGCAGCGTTGGTGACTTGCGCGGGAAGGTGCGCCTACCTACTCTACCGAAGATACCTGCCTGCCTGCCTGCCTTGTGGGAGACACCCAATGTTTTCAAGCTTGCACCTGCCCACAGAATCTCACAATCTCGTGGAATGCGGCAGGCTCCGCGCTGCGATGTACGGTCATGTACCTACTTACCGCCCTGTTTGAGATCTCGTCAGATGCAGGAATCGGCAGAGCCCAGATGCTTGGCCTCTTCTCAGCCCACTGGCCGTTATTTCCGGCTCTCCCGTCGCCCATCTCGCATCTCCACCGCTGTCGCTCCCGGAGAACAAGATTCCTGTCGTCAGCTCACCTTCAGTCCTTCACCCTCACACTAGACCATATTCGGGACGCCGCAGTGATCACCGAAAACTCACTAAGTATCTCAAAAACTTAGTAGTTTACTACCTACTTAAACACCTTTATAAATAACTACTAAGGTTAAGTAATATAGTATACTATAAGACTTATAAATAACTTCTATAGTTTATTAAAAGGTATAAAAATAAGGCCTCTAGTTATTCTTTAGATAGACTCAATTAAAACTATTCTCTTAAATTATTATAACTTATAATATTAATTACTCTATTTATATCTTTTAAACTTAAAAAAAAAAAATTATTAAATACTCTTTTTTACTAAGTATTATTAATTAACTTTCTTAAAATACCCTACTTAAAGTATAATATAAACTTTATCTTAGTATTATATACTTTACTTAATACTAGTAAAGTCTTACTTAGTATTAAAAAGATTAACTTTATAATATTAAAAATACTTTTACTAAGATAAAAAATAAATTT
>JAOWMA010000300.1:0-50886 GCA_025962755.1 Colletotrichum tropicicola
GCACCGCGGCGGACGTCGGCCGCCGCGCCGGGTGCTCACCCCGCGCACCCTGGCGCGCCGGCTCGACGCCCTGCCCGTGGCCCTGCTGCCCCAGGCCCGGCCGCGCCTGGACTGGCTCAACGACATCGGCTGCCACACCCTGGCCGACCTGCGCGCCCTGCCGCGCGCCGGCCTGCAACGGCGCAGCGCGCCCGATCTGCTGCAAGCGCTGGACGCGGCCTATGGCCAGTCGCCCGAACTGCATCGCTGGATCGAGCCGCCGCCGCGCTTCGAGCGCCGCATCGAGCTGATGGAATACCTCGAGCACACCGACGCGGTGCTGGCCGTGGCGCGGCGCCTGGCCGAGCAACTGGGCGGCTGGCTGGCGGCGCGGCAACTGGCGGTGCGGCGCGTGCTGCTGCGCCTGGACCACGAACGCGGCCGCCATGCGCGCCCGCCCACCGACCTGGAACTGGCGCTGGCCCAGCCCGTGTGGCAGGCGCAGCAGATCCTCAACCTGCTGCGCGAAAAGCTCGGCCGCCTGACGCTCGAAGCGCCGGTGATCGCGGTGACGCTGCTGGCGCCCGACACCACCGAACAGCCCGCCGCCAGCACCACGCTGTTCCCCGAACCCGGCGGCACCGCCGCCGACCACGCCCGCCTGCTGGACCTGCTGACCGCGCGGCTGGGCCGCGACCAGGTGCGCCACGCCTGCCCCATCCCCGACCACCGGCCCGAAGCCGCCAATGCCTGGGGCGACGCGCTGGAACCGTCACCGCGCCCCGAACCGCTGCCCGAACCCCTGGACCGCCCCTTCTGGCTGCTGGACCCGCCGCTGCCGCTCAAACTCGCCGGCCACCGGCCGCAATACGCCGGCCAGGCGCTGCGGCTGATGCGCGGCCCCGAACGCATCGAAAGCGGCTGGTGGGACCCGGCCCTGACCGTGCGCGACTACTTCGTGGCCGAGGACGCCGCCGGCGCGCGCTACTGGATCTACCGCGAGCGCGACGACGAGCACGCGCGCTGGCACCTGCACGGGCTGTACGCCTGACTCCGCCATGCAAGCGCCCGACGATCCGCATGACGACGCCCCCGGTCCGCCTGCCGGACTGCCCGGCTACGCCGAACTGCAATGCCAGTCGAACTTCTCGTTCCTGCAGGGCGCCTCGCACCCCGAGGAACTGGCCGCCCGCGCCGCCGAACTGGGCTACGCCGCCCTGGCCATCACCGACGAATGCAGCCTGGCCGGCGTGGTGCGCGCCCACATGGAAGCCAAGACCCAGAAGCTGCCGCTCATCATCGGCGCCACCTTCCGGCTGCGCGCCGGCCCCGAGGCCGCGCCACTGGACCTGACCTTGCTGGCGCAGACCCGCGAGGGCTACGGCAACCTGTCCGAACTCATCACCCTGGCCCGCACCCGCGCCCCCAAGGGCGAATACCGGCTGGCGCCCGAGGACCTCACCCATCCGCCGCCGGGCTACGAACACCTGCGCCACCTGCCCGAATGCCTGGCGATCCTGTCGCCCGTCTACGGCGACGACCCCGACCGCATGGCGCAGCAGGCGCGCTGGCTGGCCGCCACCTTCCCGCGCCGCGCCTGGGTCGGCCTGACCCTGCTGTACCGCTCGCGCGACGACCTGCACCGCGCCGCCGTCGACCACGCCGCCCGCGCCGCCGAGCTGCCGGTGGTGGCGCTGGGCCAGGTGCAGATGCACGTGCGCTCGCGCAAGCCGCTGCACGACACCCTGACCGGCATCCGCACCCACCAGTGCGTGTCGCAATGCGGCTACGCGCTGTCGGGCAACGCCGAACAGCACCTGCGCACCCGCATGCGGCTGGCCAACCTGTATCCGCCCGAAGCGCTGGCGCAGACCCTGGTGGTGGCGCGGCGCTGCGCCTTCTCGCTGGACGAGCTGCGCTACGAATACCCCGACGAGATCATCCCGCGCGGCCACACCCCCGCCACCTACCTGCGCCAGGAAACCCTGGCCGGCGCCGCGCGGCGCTTTCCGGACGGGACGCCGGACTACGTCAGCGAACAGATCGAAAAGGAACTGGCGCTGATCGCCGACCTGCACTACGAGGCCTACTTCCTCACGGTCTACGACATCGTGCAGTACGCGCGCCGCCACGGCATCCTGTGCCAGGGCCGCGGTTCGGCCGCCAACTCGGTCGTGTGCTACTGCCTGGGCATCACCGAGGTCGATCCGCGCCGCGGCAACAACCTGTTCGAACGCTTCATCAGCAAGGAACGCAACGAGCCGCCCGACATCGACGTCGACTTCGAACACCAGCGGCGCGAGGACGTGATTCAGTACATCTACGACAAGTACGGCCGCCAGCGCGCCGCCCTGACCGCCGTGGTGATCTCCTACCGCCCGCGCAGCGTGCTGCGCGACACCGGCCGCGCGCTGGGCGTGGACCCGGGCGTGATCGACGCCGTGGCGCGCGCCCACCAGTGGTGGGACGGCAAGAAGGAAATGCTGCGCACGCTGGGCGCCTGCGGGCTCGATCCGGAATCGCAGGTGGCGCGGCAATGGGCCGCGCTGGCCCAGACCCTGATGGGCTTTCCGCGCCACCTGTCGCAGCACCCCGGCGGCTTCGTCATCTCGCGCGGCAAGCTGTCGCGGCTGGTGCCGATCGAAAACGCCGCCATGGCCGACCGCAGCGTGGTGCAGTGGGACAAGGACGACCTGGACGCGCTCAATCTGCTCAAGGTCGACGTGCTGGCCCTGGGCATGCTGTCGGCGCTGCGCCGCACCCTGGAACTGGCCGGCCAGCGCCGCGGCCAGCCGCTGCGGCTGCAGGACATTCCCGAAGGCGACGACCCCACCTACGACATGATCTGCGATGCCGACACCATCGGCGTGTTCCAGATCGAATCGCGCGCCCAGATGACCATGCTGCCGCGCCTGCGGCCGCGCAAGTACTACGACCTGGTGGTGCAGGTGGCCATCGTGCGGCCCGGCCCGATCCAGGGCGGCATGGTGCATCCCTACCTGCGCCGCCGCCAGGGCAAGGAAGACATCGACTATCCCAGCGACAAGGTGAAAGGCGTGCTCAGCCGCACCATGGGCGTGCCCATCTTCCAGGAACAGGTGATGCAGATCGCGGTGGTCGCGGCCGGCTTCTCACCGGGCGAGGCCGACCAGTTGCGGCGCTCCATGGCCGCCTGGAAGCGCAAGGGCGGCGTCGACAAATACCGCGCCAAGCTGGTCGGCGGCCTGCTGGCCCACAACTACACGCTGGAATTCGCCGAGGCGCTGTTCCGCCAGATCGAAGGCTTCGGCGAATACGGCTTCCCCGAAAGCCACGCCGCCAGCTTCGCGCTGCTGGCCTACGCCAGCTCCTGGCTCAAGCGCCACGAGCCCGAGGCCTTCCTGGCCGCGCTGCTCAACTCCCAGCCCATGGGCTTCTACGCCCCGGCGCAACTGGTGCAGGACGCGCGCCGCCACGGCGTGCGGGTATTGCCGGTGGACGTGACCGTCAGCGGCTGGGACGCGGCGCTGGAAACCCCGCCTGCCGACGCCCCGCCGCGCCGGTCCCACCCCCATGCCCCCTCGCCGGACGAAACCCGCCCCGCCGTGCGCCTGGGCCTGAGCCTGATCCAGGGCCTGCACGAAGACAGCGCCCGCCGCATCGAGGCCGCCCGCGCCGAGGCCCCCTTCACCAGCACTGGCGACCTGGCCCGCCGCGCCGCCCTGACCCGCCACGACCTGAACGCGCTGGCCGCCGGCGACGCCCTGCGCACCCTGGCCGGCCACCGCCGCCAGGCCAGCTGGGAAGCCGCCGCCAGCGTCCACAGCCGCGACCTGCTGCGCGACGCCGCCATCCACGAAACCGAGGCGCCGCGACTGGCCGCGCCGACTGAGAACCAGACCGTGGCGGCCGACTACCGCAGCGTCGGCCTGACCCTGCGACGCCACCCCGTCGAACTCTTGCGGCCGCAGCTGGCGGCGCGCAACTTCCAGCCGGCCAGCGCGCTCAACGGCTACCCCGACAAGCGCGTGGCCCGCGCCTGCGGCATCGTCACCGTGCGCCAGCGGCCGCAGACCTCCAAGGGCGTGATCTTCGTCACCCTCGAAGACGAAACCGGCCCGGTCAACGTGGTGGTGCGCCCCGAACTGATCGAGCGCCAGCGCCGCGAACTGCTCGGTTCCACCCTGCTGGGCGTCTACGGCACCTGGCAGAGCGTGGATGGCGTGCGTCACCTGATCGCGCAGCGGCTGGTGGACCTGTCCGAATTGCTGGGCGGTTTGAGCATGCCCAGCCGCAATTTCCACTGACGGCAGTGCGCGGCGGCCGGCGACGCTCCGGGAATCGACCGGACGCCACGGCCAAGCGCCGCGCGGGCGGCTGGTCTATGATGGATTTTCCGCGCCGCCCGCCAGCCCGCCCGCCGGCCGCGCCGTGGAAACGTTTTCTTTTTCAGGAGTGATCATGATCCGCAAGCTGATTCCCGTTCTGCTGGTAGCCACGCTGAGCGCCTGCGCCAACACCGGAGCCCCGCGTTCCTCATCCTCATCCGCCGCCTCCAGTTCCGCCAGCTCGCCCGCCACGTCCGACAGCTCCTCCGGCGCGTCGTACGGATCGCCCTCCACCCAGGCCGGCGCCCGCAAGACCTGCGACGCCGCCCCGCTGCAATCCCAGATCGGCCAGAAAGCCACCCAGTCCGTCCTGGAAGACCTGCGCACCCGCAGCGGCGCCGCCACCGCCCGCATCCTGCGTCCCGGCCAATTGGTCACCATGGAATACAACGACACCCGCCTGAACCTGATCGTCGACGACAAGGACGTGATGACGGCGATCCGCTGCGGCTGAAATCCCGCCATTCACGGCGCGACGGGCGCAACGGGCACACCCGCCCCGCGCTCGCTTTTTCCAGACGGCGCGGCGGCCCGCGTCGTCCACGGAATTCTCCCCGCGGCCGCCCCGCCCGCGGACATCCATCCCCCGGAGAACGACCGGCCGGCTCAACAGCCAGGACCGGCCTGGCGCGCAACACTTTCCCTGTCGCGATCGCCTTCCTGCAAGCCCGATCCACAAATCGATCCGCCAACGCTTGACCCTTACGTAACGTCATGCCCAAAAGTTCGGCCTGCGCCATCAACGAAGGAACCCCATGCGACTGAAAGTAGGAGAACTGGCCAAGCGCAGCGGACTGACCGTCCGCACGCTGCACCACTATCACGCGATCGGCCTGCTGACGCCTTCGGCGCGCGCCGACAACGGCTACCGGCTCTACGGCCGCGACGACATCGCCCGACTGCACCAGATCCAGGCATTGCGTCGCTTCGGATTGCCGCTGGCCGAGATCGGCGCCTACCTGGACCAGCCCGGCACGCCGCTGGACGAGATCATCGCCAGACAGATCGCGATGCTCGACAGCCAGATCCAACACGCCACCCGGCTGCGCGAACGCCTCGCGCAGTTGCAAGGCCAGTTGGCGATGGGAACGGAGCCGGAGCTGGCCGATTGGCTGACCACTCTGGAACTGATGAACATGTACGACAAATATTTCTCCCAGGAAGAACTGGCGCGTCTGCCCATGTACCGCCGAGGCCCGAACGACGACGCCGGCTGGCTTGCGCTGATCGCCGACGTGCGCCGGCAGATGGACGACGGCGCCCCGCCCGAGGACCCGCGTTCGCAGGCGCTGGCCCTGCGCTGGATGACGCTGCTGCTGCGCGACACCAACGGCGATCCGCGCCTGCTCGTGAAGCTGAACCAGATGCACGAACGGGAACCGGCCATGCAGGAACACATCGGTATCTCGCCGGCCATGCGCGACTACATCGTGCGGGCGTTCTCCGAAAGCAAGCTGCGCCTCTACGAAAAACACCTGACGCCGGACGAGGCCCGGTTCATGCGGGCGCATTATCACGACCGCGCCGGCGAATGGCCGGCCCTGATGGCGCGGGTGCGCGACGCGATCGATGCCGGGCAGGCCCCCGACTCGGCCGCCGGCCGCGAGCTCGCGCGGCAATGGCTGGAACTGTTTTGCAGCTACGCCGGCAACGACCCCGCGACCCACGCGAAATTCCGCCACGCCCTGATGACCGAACCCGAACTGACCGCCGGCACCTGGGCCGATGACGCCACGCTGGCTTTCATGCGCCAGGCGATGGGCGCATTGACGGCGGCGCGCTAAGCGGCGTCGGCATCCGCAGACACGGACGCCGACGCGGTTACGGTCGAGGTCGCGGCGACAGTCGCGGCCGCGACCGCGCTACCAGCGCGCCGCCTGGACGAAATCCACGAAGGCACGCAACGGCGCCGGCAGATAATGCCGGCCCGGAAAATACAGCAAGGGGCCGGTGAAGCTGGGCCACCAGTCCGCCAGCACCGGCTCCAGTTCGCCCCGATCCAGGTACGGCTGCAGCCAGTCCTCGAACAGATAGACCACTCCGGCGCCCGCCACCGCCGCATCGACCGCCAGGTCCACCGCCGCCCCCAGGCTGACGATCAGCGGACCATCCACCTCCACCGTGACGGACTGGCCGTCGCGTTCAAACGCCCACGCCGGCATCGCGCCGCTGGTGAAACGGCCGCGCAGGCACAGGTGCTGGCGCAGGTCCTGCGGATGCCGCGGCCGTCCATGCCGGGCCAGATACCCCGGCGCGGCCGCCGCCGCCATCCGCTGGCGCCGCGGCCCGATCGGAATGGCCACCATGTCCTGGTCCATGCTTTCCTCGTAGCGGATGCCCGCGTCGCAGCCCGACTGCAGCAGCTCGACAAAACGATCGTCGACGATCACCTCCAGCCGGATCTCCGGATACTGCGCCAGAAACGGCGGCACGATGCGCGGCAGCACCAGCCGGGATGCCGCCAGCGGCACATTCAGCCGCAGCCGGCCCGCCGGCCGGTCACGGAAACTGTTGGCCACGTCCAGCGCCGACTCGACCGCGTCCAGCGCGGGCGCCAGTTGCTCCAGCAGGCGCTGCCCGGCCGCCGTGGTCGCCACGCTGCGCGTGGTGCGGTTCAGCAGCCGCAGGCCCAGCCGGGCTTCCAGCCGGCGCACGGCTTCGCTCAACTGCGACGCGCTGGTCCCCGTCTGGCGCGCCGCGCCGCGAAAGCCCCCATGCGTGGCCACCGCCACAAAGGCGCTGATGTCTTGAAGGTTGGACATGGCCGGCCCTGATTGTTCGCTATTCCGCACAAGCTGTGCAATTACCAGGGATTGTCGCACGCCCAGCGCCGCCCTAGACTCGCTTCATTCCCTCCCTGGAGCACGTCATGACCTCGATTCAACAAGCCGGCGCCTACCCGCTGGGCGACCTGACCGTCAACCGCCTGGGCTACGGCGCCATGCAACTGGCCGGCCCCCACGTGTTCGGCCCGCCCAAGGACAAGGCGCAGGCCCTGGCGGTCCTGCGGGAAGCGCTCGAACTCGGCATCAACCACATCGACACCAGCGATTTCTACGGCCCGCACATCACCAACCAGCTGATCCGCGAAGCGCTGCACCCCTACCGCGACGACCAGGTCATCGTCACCAAGGTCGGCGCGCGCCGGGGCGACGATGCCTCGTGGCTGCTGGCCAATTCCCCCGCCGAACTCGAATCGGCCGTGCACGACAACCTGCGCAACCTGGGCCTGGACGTGCTGGACGTAGTCAACCTGCGCCTCATGTTCGACGTGGCCGGCCCCGCCGAAGGCGACATCGAGCAGTCCTTCACCACCCTCGCCGAATTGCAGCGCAAGGGCCTGATACGCCACCTGGGCCTGAGCAACGCCACCGCGCGCCAGGTGGCGCAGGCGCGCGGCATCGCCGACATCGTCTGCGTGCAGAACCAGTACAACATCGCGCACCGCGCCGACGACGCGCTGATCGGGCAACTGGCGCAAGACGGCATCGCCTATGTGCCGTTCTTCCCGCTGGGCGGCTTCTCGCCGCTGCAATCGGCCACGCTGGAGCGCGTGGCGGCCGACTGCCAGGCCACGCCGATGCAGACCGCGCTGGCCTGGCTGCTGCAACGCTCGCCCAACATCCTGCTGATCCCGGGCACCTCGTCGGTCGAGCACCTGCGGCAGAACGCCGCCGCGGCCAGCCTGGCGCTGTCGCCGCGGGCCGTGGCCGAGCTGGACGGGATCGGCACCGCGGGCTAGTTCAATGGGCGCGGTTGACCAATCCGCCGCATAGTGGCACCTTACCCCGAAGTGCCACGCCCGGAACCCCCACTTGGACCACCCACAACCCCTCGTCACCGTCGACGCCGTCCTGCTCACCCTGCGCGAGACCGGCCTGGAAATCGCCCTGCACCCGCGCGACCGCGCGCCGTTCAAGGGCGCCATGGCCTTGCCCGGCGGCGTGGTGCACGTGGACGAAGACGCCAGCACCGAGGCCAGCATCCGCCGCGTGCTGCGCGAGAAGACCGGCTTCGAGCCGCGCTACCTGGAGCAGTTGCAGGTGTTCTCGGGCCCCGGCCGCGACCCGCGCAAATGGTCGCTGTCCGTTTCCTACGTGGCGCTGGTGCCGGCCGCCGAGCTGGAGGCGGCTCCGGCGAGCTTTCGCTTCGTCAGCGTGGACGCGCTGCCGCCGCTGGCCTTCGACCACGCCGATATCGTCGCCGCCGCCGTGACCCGCCTGCGCGGCAAGTCGAGCTACTCCACCCTGCCGTTCTTCCTGCTGCCCGAACGCTTCACGCTGACCGAGCTGCAGCGCACCTACGAAGCCATCCTGCAAACAACCCTCGAGAAATCGAACTTCCGCCGCAAGATGGAAGCCTGGGACGTGCTCGAAGCCACCGACGACTACGCGCTCGGCGCCCAGCGTCCCGCCCGCCTGTACCGCCTGAAAGACTTCGCCCTGTTCGACCGCAGCGTGGGCTAACCCCGCGCACGACCCCATCTTAGTTGCAAAAAAACAATAAGTGGGCTTATACTCGCCTCACTTAGTTTTACTTTGCCACTAAGGCTGCATCATGTTCACCATCACAGCGGTAGTAGAAGGACAACGCCACACCGAGACGCCCCGCGCGTTCGTGTTTCCCGGCGGCGAAAGCCAGGTCACGGTCCCCGCCGCCCTGCAGGCCCACGCCGACGCGGCCAGTGAATTCCGCATCCACGCCCTGCTGAAATCGGCCGACGACGTCATGCAACTGCTGATGCTGACCGACGCCCTGCGCCGCCTGAACCCGGCCGCGCCGGTGCACCTGGACATGCCCTACGTGCCCTACGCCCGCCAGGACCGCGTCTGCAATCCCGGCGAGGCGCTCGGCGCGGCGGTGTTCTGCAAGCTCATCAACGACCAGCAATACGCCACCGTCAGCGTGGTCGAACCGCACAGCGACGTCACCCCCGCCCTGCTGCAACGCGTGCGCGTGGTCGACGCCGCCGTCTTCCTGAAGAACGCGCTGGCCAACCCCGCCTTTGCCAACGGCGTGACCCTGATGGCGCCCGACGCCGGCGCCCGCAAGCGCGTGCAAGCCCTGGCCAAAAAGCTGGGCGTGGCCGACGTGCGCTACGCCGAAAAAGTCCGCGACGCGCAAACCGGCCGCATCACCGACACCCGCGTGCCCGACGACATCCCCGCGCAACCGGTGCTGGTGGTCGACGACATCTGCGACGGCGGCCGCACCTTCCTGGAACTGGCCGCCGCCTTGCGCGACAAGACCGACCAGCCGCTCTACCTGTACGTCACCCACGGCCTTTTCAGCAAAGGCCTGGCCGAACTGAACGCCCGCTACGCCGGGATCTACACCGCCTATGACTGGACCGCCAGCGAAGGCGCCGGCGCGCCCGTGGTCGTCAACCCCAACAACTGAGCACGAAGAAGGACTCCATCATGAATGCCCCCGTCCCCACCACCAAGAACGGCATCAACCCCTTGCTCCAAGCCGACTTCTACAAGACCGGCCACCCCTTCCAGTACCCCAGGGGCACCAACAAGATCCTGGCCAACTTCACCCCGCGCTCGGCCCGGCTGGCGCCGGTGCTGCCCGAATTGTTCGACAACAAGATCGTCTGGTTCGGCCTGCAAGGCTTCATCAAGGAAATCCTGATCGACCTGTTCAACCGCGAATTCTTCGGCAAGCCCGCCGGGGCCGCCGTGCGCCAGTACCAGCGCCGCGTCGACAATGCGCTCGGCAAGGGCGCGGTCACCGTCGATCACCTGCAGGCGCTGTATGACCTGGGTTATCTGCCGCTGGAAATCCGCTCCCTGCCCGAAGGCGCCCGCGTCGACATCCGCGTGCCGCCCGTCACCTTCGTCAACACCAGGCCCGAATTCGCCTGGCTGGTCACCTACATCGAAACGCTGTTCAGCTGCGAATCGTGGAAGCCGTCCACCGTGGCCACCATCGCCTTCGAGTACCGCAAGCTCCTGACCTACTTCGCCCGCCTGACCGGCAGCCCGATGGACTTCGTCAACTGGCAGGGCCACGACTTCTCGATGCGCGGCATGGCCGGCCTGTACGACGCCCGCAAGAGCGGCGCCGGCCACTTGCTGTCGTTCACCGGCACCGACACCATCCCGGCCCTCGACTACCTGGAAGACCTGTACGGCGCCGATTCCGACCGCGAACTGGTCGGCGGCTCGGTGCCCGCCACCGAACACTCGGTCATGTGCCTGGGCAGCAAGGAAGGCGAAATCGAAACCATCCGCCGCCTGGTCACGCAGGTCTATCCGGCCGGCATCGTGTCGGTGGTGTCCGACACCTGGGACTTCTGGCAAGTGGTCACCGACTTCGCCGCCGCGCTGAAGCCGGAGATCCTGGCGCGCCAGCCCGATCCCTTTGGCAACGCCAAGGTGGTGTTTCGCCCGGACTCGGGCGACCCCGTGAAGATCCTGACCGGCTACTTCTGCGCCGACGTGTCCAGCATCGAAGACACGGCCGCCATGGCCGCCGCCCGCCGCGACGGCTTCGAAGCCGTGCGAGATATCGCGACTGGCCGCTACTGGCGCCTGGACGACGACGCCCGCGCCAGCCAGGCGCTGCGCGAGGCCGAAGCCAAAGGCGCGGTGCAGTGCCTGTGGGACATCTTCGGCGGCGTCGTCACCGACCGCGGCTACAAGCTGCTGGATCCGCACGTCGGCCTGATCTACGGCGACTCCATCACCCTGGCGCGCGGCCGCGACATCCTGGCGCGGCTGGAGAGAAAGGGTTTCGCGTCGGGCAACGTGGTCCTGGGCATCGGCTCGTACACCTATCAATACCTGACCCGCGACAGCTTCGGCTGGGCATTGAAGGCAACGTATGCCGAGGTCAATGGCGAACCGCAGGAACTGGTCAAGGACCCGGTCACCGACTCCGGCGTGAAGCGGTCGGCCAAGGGCTTGCTGCGGGTCGATGAGACAGCGACGGGGTATGTGTTGCGCGACCAGCAGACGCCGGAGCAGGCGGCTGGCGGCGCGCTGGTGCCGGTGTTCCGGGATGGGCAACTGCTGGTGGAACAAAGCCTGGCGCAGATCCGCGAGCGGTTGCAAGGGTCGTGGGTGTGCCCGGAGCCGGGGAGCATTGACTGGGAGTCACGTTGATGGGGCATACAAAGCGCCCCGCGGCAGCCTGGCATGGTGACAACCAGCGGCAACGCCGCCATCGCCTCGGGTCCGATCTCGCCGGCGTGAACCCGCGGATGGCCGAAAGGTGTCACCAACACTGGCGTGTCCCAAGCGATCACCTCGGACTGAAGGTCGGCATCCGGCGCCGGCCAGCCGTGCACCACGCCAACGTCGGCCGTGCCGCCCAGCAGCGCCTGGGAGGTTTGTTCCTGGACCTCGACCCGCACGCCGGGGGGACTGGCGGCAAAATGCAGCAGTTGGGGCATCAGCAAGCTAGTGCACAAGGTTTGCAGCGCCGCCACCCGGATCGTGCCGACCGGGTCGTCGGAGTTGCCGCGCATCTCGTGCAAGGCATCGTCGGTCAGGGCCAGCAGCTCGCCGGCCACGGTCAATTCCTGGCGGTTGTTGTGGCGGATCAACAGCGGGTTGGCCGACGCTTTCCTCCTGCGCCCGCACACCAACGTCTACCTAAACGGGCCTGCCGTTAAATGCGGACAAATACGAACAAGAATAACCAGCTCCCCAACTTTAACGGCCTAAACGGTCATCTTCAAGAAACTACTCTTGCATAGCTTCCCATTTTTCGATAAATTGATACTTTCTGTATTTATTGATCACAAAAGGAGGGCGCTTTGGCTACAAGAAAAGAAGAACCCAACCGCGTTCGAAGCGCTCGCAGTGACGCGAGTGTTGGAAGCATCGAAAAAAGAATTGAGCGGGACTATGGGCTGCCTAAAGGATCTGTCCAGATAAACAATCCTGATGGATCCAATGCTCGAAGTGACAAAGAGATTGGGTCACTGAAGAAACACTACAACAAATAGGCTGATGTACTTATATCTTCGAGACGAAAACTATGGGAAAGTACTTCAACCTCACAAAGGCTTGGCGAGACATTAAAGACAGTGCTGGGTTTGTGGAGACTGCCGGAAACGTTGCCGCATTTGCGGGGAAAGCTATTTCTAACACTGCGGTGTACGGTGTAACCGAGGCGCTCCCCTCAATGGTTCGCCAGCAGAGTGACCGCGTTATCAGCCAGGCGGATAGCAAGCTCAATGACCCAACTCTCACTTCAGAAGAAAGGGATAAGTTGGCGTTGGCGAAAGAGAAAGCTCTGGACAACAAGGAAAAGGCAGCCCAGTTCAAAGAACACTGGAAATAGGTTTTACCTAAGTAACCGGCTATATCCGTGATTTTGTCTGCGAGGCATATCATGAGGAACCAAGATCATGGATATGCCGATGAAGAAGAAACGCACAGTAGCCGCTCAGGCGGCGGCCCGTGGGCCGCTGCCTAAGGTGCCAGTCGAGTTGCTGGATCATCTGGTCAACGGCCTGAAGGGCCTGGCCGAGGCTATCCGCACGGCCTTCACGCGCACGACGGTGCAGACCTGCATCGTGCCTCTGATCCGCAACAGCCTGGATTACGCGGCAGGAAGGATCGCAAGGCCGTCGCTGCCGCCCTGCACCCGATCTACGCTGCCACCAGCGAACAAGCAGCCGAGCAAACGCTGCAGGCGTTCTCCGATGGGCCTTGGGGAACCGAGTACCAACGATCGTCGCGCCCTGGGAGCACGTCACACCGTTCTTCGTCTTCCCGCCGGACATCAGATGCGTTATCTATACGACCAACGCCATCGAGAACTTGAACATGCAATTGTGCAAGATCATCCTGTTCGGAGAACCTACGCTAGCTTGCACTAGTCACGCAAAGGGCCGGCAATGACTAGCTTGCGCGACCATCGTCGGCCTCTCATCGCAGGTCATTGATAAATTTCACTCATGCCTTGGCACGCGCTTTGCGCCAACGCTCGATCAACTCCGTATTTCCTGAAGCCACCTGAATTAGCATCTGAAGGGTCAGAACCGCACCGGGAACAATGTCTTCTTCCTTAATGTCTTTCCCGGCGAAATCTGGGTTCGTCGGAATTTCTACATTAACGACCCACCAAACACCAATTTTTCGCAATAGCGCAACAAGGTCATCAAACTGCACTTCGTGCGAAGACTCAACTTGCCCAGCAACTACACCGAAGAGCTCATGAGCCAGCAGATTGCGAGTCTTCTTCAGCTGTTCAAATTTTCCGAGATCTTCCTCATCAATCGCACCATGCTCGCGCAACCATTCCAGTGATGCATAAAGCGGACTATTGTTCTTTGACAAAACCTTAGCTTGATATTCAGCGTCAATAAAAGGACCATCCTCGCCGGATCCGATCGTATAGAAACCACGAACATCGTCCACAACGGAGTCGCGCAGTATTTCAAAAGCGGCAATAAACATAGTCGCCAAGAAGAGAGACGGCCTGACAACATCAGGATCTAAAAAGCGGTCCCACGCGGTAGTGTGGTTCATAACTAGCCCAAATTAGCGTGTACGGAAGCGATCGTGGGGCACGAAATTCTAAACAAGGCAGTTTTCTGAGTAAAATTTGTATATCCTTGACTTAGAAATCCATAACTTCCTCAGCCCATTAACGATTGAGCCGCAAAAATGATTCACGTGCGATTCACGAAATCATTTTAGCCACATTACGCACGAATCGTAAAAGTATGGCACTAGGCAACGAACTGGTAGATCACTTCCTTCACGCGCCCGCCAACGATCGGCACAGTGACTAGCACCTCCAATCGCGAATGCAACTATTCCTTCGGCCCCGTTTCCACATAGACTATCGACCGGCAGAGTTCCGCATTTGATAGCCCACCAGTTGGGTGCTTAACGAAGATGAATCGCTCGTCGGAGCCATATCCAAGCGCTTTAACAGCTTTCCGAGCAAACGAGCCAAAAACAACAATTCGAGAAAATGGACGTGACCTGATGTCATCAAGTAACCATTGTCCACAATGCTGACGTACCAAAGCGGGAGGCAATTTGTCCCGTGAACGCCCGACTCCGGGCTGTTCTCGTTTTCCGGGAAAGCACTGCACCGTATTCGTAATGCTGTAATCCGCTCGGGCTTTGCCAATCACTTTAAATGCCCGGGCAAGCCTACCTCCTGCGGAGAGACTTTTAGTGTTTGAGATCGGTTTACCTGTCCGCCATTCTTCCTCCCCTGGCGCTTGAAAAATAAGCAACACAGATGCAGAGTGGACCTCCATTGATAACGGCACTGCCCGAACTTGTCGCTCGCTCTTGGACAAGTGTTCCGCATTTTCATACGGGCACCCTAAGCAATGAATAGAAAAACCGGTGGGCATTGGTTTCGAAGACAGAGAATATGACGTATTAAATTACCAGATTTAGCCCGCACCGGACGACCTCCACCGTGCCGCCTGCTAAGCAGTCAGCGTGTAAATCAGGACATTGCCACAGCAGCCGGACAGTTTTGTATCAGGTTCTGCTCAACGCCCCGCCCTACTCCCTGCCCGCCCGTACCGCCGGCGGCACATGCGGCAGAAACGCCCCCGCCACCTCGAACGCGCATTCCTCCCGCGCAATATCGATCACCCGCGACACCACCGGATTGACGATGCTCTTCTTGTGCACCGCGTAGTAATTGATCGTCGGCAGATCCGGCTGGACATCCAGCTGGCACAACGCCCCGCGCTCGACCAGCGGCGCGAAATACGCTCCCGGCAGATAGCTGATGCCCAACCCCAGCATGGTCAGCTGCGCCATCATGCCCAGGCTGTTGCAGGTCAGCACCCGCTTGACCGACAGGCCCTGCTCGGCGAACCAGGCATCGTACAGATGCGACAGCGCCGAATTGGTCGGCTGTGAAATCACCGGGTACGGCGCCAGGTCCTGCGGCGCCAGCCTTGCGGAGAAATCGATGTCCAGCGACGGGCTGGCCATCCAGACGTTGGTCACCGCGCCCAGGTGGACGCAGTCGTACTGGTAGCTCCAGAACGGTCCCGGCATGATGGCCAGGTCCAGCAGGTCCTGCTCCAGCCGCTCGTACAGCGTGATGCCGCCATCGATCTCGGGCATCAGCTGCACCTTGGGATAGCGCAGGCTGATCTGGTTGATCAGCCGCGCCAGCCAGGTCATGCCGACCAGCTCGGTCACGCCCAGCCGCACCACGCCCTCGAAACTGGCCGGGTCGGCCATGTTCTGCACGATGCGGCTGTTCAGGTCCAGCATCTCGCGCGCCAGCTCGAACAGCTTGCGGCCCTGGGCCGTCAGCACCAGCTTCTTGGCGCGGCGCTCGAACAGCGGCGCGCCGGCGAAGGCTTCAAGCTCCCCCACCCGCTTGGCGACCGCCGACTGGGTCGTGTGCAGCTTGCGCGAGGACGCGCTGAAGCTGCCCAGTTGCGAGCTCCAGTAGAACGCCTCCAACTGTTTGAGGGTGTACATCGCGGCGGTGGATGTGAAATGCATGAAGAACCCTCGCATTATCGTCGACAGGCGCGCGGCTGCGCGCCGTCCGGTCCACAAGGAACGCCGGGCGGACGGCAGGCTCCGCGCCCGCACTACCCCCGCGGATGCAAGATATCCGCCAGAAACCGCTGCGCCCGCGGATGCCGCGGCGCGCTGAAGAAGCGCTCCGGCGTATCCACCTCCAGGATCTCGCCCGCATCCATGAACACCACCCGGTCGCACACGTCCCGCGCGAACCCCATCTCGTGCGTCACGCAGACCATGGTCATGCCGTCCTTGGCCAGGCCCTTCATCACCTGCAGCACCTCGCCCACCATCTCGGGGTCGAGCGCGCTGGTGGGTTCGTCGAACAGCATCACCGGCGGTTGCAGCGCCAGCGCCCGGGCGATCGCCACGCGCTGCTGCTGGCCGCCCGACAGCGAGCCGGGATAGGCGTCGATCTTGTGCTCCAGCCCGACCCGCGCCAGCAGTTGGCGCGCCAGTTCGGTGGCCTGCTTGCGCGGCTGCTTGCGGATGTTGACCGGCGCGAACACCACGTTGTCCAGCACGCTCATGTGCGGAAACAGGTTGAACTGCTGGAACACGAAACCGATCTTCTGGCGCAGCGCGTTCAGGTTGACGCCCTTGCCGTAGATGTCGGTGTCGTCGATCAGGATGCGGCCCTTCTCGATGGGTTCCAGGCGGTTGATGGTGCGGATCATGGTGGACTTGCCCGAGCCCGACGGCCCGCACACCACCAGCACCTCGCCGCGCGCGACCGACAGGTCCACGTCCTTCAGGACGTGATGCGCGCCATACCATTTGTTGACTTTCTCAAGCTTGATCATGATGAATTCCGATAAGCGCCGGCTCAGGGCCTGTTCACGCTAAAAGGGGCCCGCACGGGCCCTAGGCCATGGCGCGCTGGCGGCGGATGCGCAGGTCCAGCCAGGACAGGCCGCGGCTCAGGCTGAAGCACACCAGGAAATAGATGATGGCCAGGATGCCGAACACCTGCAGCGGCTTGGTCAGCACCAGGTTGTTGACCTGGTTGGCGGCGAACGTCAGTTCGTTCACGCTGATCACGTACCCCAGCGAGGTCTCCTTGATGGTCGAGACGAACTGGCTGGTCATGCTGGGCAGCACGTTGAACAGCGCCTGCGGCAGCACCACCCGGCGCATCGTGGTCCAGTAGCCCACGCCCAGCGAGCGCGACGCCTCGATCTGGCCGCGCGGCACCGCCTCGATGCCCGAGCGGATCACCTCCGACAGATAGGCGCTCTCGTACACCACCAGCGCCGCGATCAGCGTCCAGAAGCCGCTGATCACCTGCCCCGTCAGCTTCGGAATGACGAAGTACGCCCAGAAGATCAGCATCAGCAGCGGCATGCCACGCACCACGTTCACCAGCGTCTTGCTGGCCACGCGCAGCCAGCCAAACGGACTGACCCGCGCCAGCGCGATGGCCAGCGCCAGCGGCAGCGACAGCGCCAGGCCGCACAACGCCAGGATCAGCGTCAGCGCCAGGCCGCCCAGCGGCCCATTGGGGTATTGGCCGACCAGCAGCGTCGGCCAGTATTGCGACAGGAGATCAAGCACCGTGGCCTCCCCGGTTCAGGCGGTAGCGCGCATAGATGCGCGATCCGATCAGCATGATGAGGAAGGATCCCAGCAGGTACATGAGGGTCGCCGCGCCAAACGTGGCGAAGGTGCGGTAGGTCTCGTTCTCGATCTCGCGCGCCTGGTAGGTCAGCTCCATCACGCCGATGGCCATGGCCACGCTGGTGTTCTTGAACAGCAGCAAGGCGCGGCCCACCAGCGGCGGGATGGAAATCCGCACCGCCTGCGGCACGATCACGAAGCGCATGCATTGCAGATAGCTGGCGCCCAGCGCCCGGGCCGCCTCGAACTGCGTGCCGGGAATGGCGCGCAGCCCGCTGCGGATGTCCTCGGCGATATAGGCGGCCGACCCCAGCGCCAGCGCGATCGCCGCCAGCGACATCTCGGCGTTGTGCTGGTACAACCACATCCGGAAACCCTCCGGCAGCAGCTCGGGCATGCCGAAGTACCAGAACAGCACCTGCACCAGCAGCGGCACGTTGCGGTGGTATTCCACATAGGCGTCGACCAGCCAGCGGCACGGCGCCAGGTTGGTGGCGCGCACCACGACCAGCGTCACCGCGATCGTGAACGCCATCACCCAGGACACCAGGAACAGCTGCAGCGTCACCACCATGCCGCTGGCCAGCAGCTGGTATTGCGAAGCGTCAAGTAGGCTCATTGCGCGGTACCGGCGTTCAGCCCGCGATGGGGCCGATCTTGAAACCGCGTTCGAGCTTGTACGGCGTCTGCGCGCCGAACCACTTGTCGAACAACTGTGCGGCCACGCCCGAGCTTTCCGCCTCGTCCAGCGCCTGGTTCACCACCGCCAGCATGCCCGGCTCCGACTTGCGCACGCCCAGGCCCCACGGCTCGTCGAACACCGACTTGGCGATCACGCTGACCGGCGCCGTCGGCGGGCTTTGCAGCACCAGGCGCACCAGCACCAGCTCGGACGCGAACTGCGCGTCCACCTTCTTCTGCTGCAGGGCCAGATACGTGGCCGAACTGTCGCCGTAGCCGATCACCTGCGACTTATCGAGAATGCGCTTGATCTCGCGCTCCGAACTGGAACCCTTGGTCGCGCCGACGCGGCGGCCGTTCAGCGACTCGATCGTGTCCAGCCCCGAATCCTTGCGCACCAGCAGCTTCTGCGGGCTGACGTAGTACGCGTGGCTGAAGGCGATCTGCTGGGCGCGGTCCGGCGAATAGCCCAGATTCGCCGCCAGGATATCGACGCGGCCCTCGTTCAGCTCCGGCACGCGCGCCGCCACCGACAGCAGCTTATAGCTGATCTTCACGCCCAGCTTGTCGGCCACCAGCTTGCACACGTCCACGTCATAGCCCACCAGTTGGCGCGTCGCCGCGTCCTGGAAACTGAACGGCTGCGACGTGCCCAGCGTGCCGCAGATCAATTCACCGCGGGCCTTGATGTCCGCGACCTGGTCGGCGCGCGCGCCAGCGCCCAGCGACAACGCGGCCAGGCCCAGGCAGGCGGCGATAAGTGAATGGCGTTTCATGGTGATTCCCCTTGTGTTGTGGTTTGAACAGAAAAACGGAACCGGCCCGCTCGTCGGCGGGCCCGGGAACAACTAGACGAGCTTGGCGCAAGCCTCGCGGATGCCCGCGCAGCCCTGCCGGATATCGTCCAGCGACGCCGCGAACGACAGCCGGAACGTGCCCGGCGCGCCATAGGCATGGCCGTCGATCACCGCCACGCCAGCCTCGCGCAGCAGGTAATGCGTCAGATCGGTATCGGTGCGGATCTCAACGCCTGCCGGTGTGCGCTTGCCCAGCAGCCCCGAGCAATCCGGAAACACGTAGAACGCGCCCTGCGGCACCACGATCGCCAGCCCCGGCGTGCCGGACAGCTCCGCCACCGCCAGATCGCGACGCTCGCGGAAAACGCGGGCGAACTCCGTCACGCAGTCCTGCGGCCCCGACAGCGCCTCCAGCGCCGCCGCCTGGCTCACCGACGACGCGCCCGACGTGCTCTGCGACTGCAGAATCGCCATGGCCTTGACCAGCTCATCCGGCCCGGCGCCGTAACCAATGCGCCAGCCCGTCATTGCGTAGGCCTTGGACACGCCATTGACCACCAGCGTGCGCGCCGCCAGCGCCGGCGCCAACTGCAACGGATGCACCGTCGGTTCGTCGGTGAAGTTCAACCGCGCATAGATATCGTCCGTCATCAGCCAGACGTGCGGATGGCGCTCGAGCACCGCGGTCAGCCCGCGCAGCTCGTCGGCAGTGTAGACCGAGCCCGTCGGATTGCTGGGCGCGTTCATCATCAACCACTTGGTGCGCGGCGTGATGGCGCGCTCCAGCGCCTCGGGCGTCAGCTTGTAATCCGTGGCCGGCGTGGTCGGCACCGTCACCGGCACCCCGCCGTTGACCAGCACCATGTCCGGGTACGACACCCAGAACGGCGCCGGAATCAGCACCTCGTCGCCGTCATTCAACGTCGCCGCCAGCCCGTTGAAAATCACCTGCTTGGCGCCCGTGCTGACAATGATGCGCGCCGCCGGGTAATCGACGCCGGTCGCTTCCAGCAGATGCGTCCGCGCCGCCTTGCGCAGCGCCACCGTGCCCTGGGCCGGCGGATACTTGGTCTCGCCCCGGTTCATCGCGGCCGTGGCCGCCTGGCGGATATGCTCCGGCGTCGAGAAATCCGGCTCGCCGATCGTCAGGTCGATAATGCGCCGGCCCTGCTCGCGCAGTTCGGCGATGATGGCGCGCGCCGCCACGCTGGGCGACAGCTTGATGCGCTTGATGCGGTCGGCGATGATGCTGGCGGGTTGCGGGGGCTGGGTTTGCGGCTGGGTCGGGGTTTGCGTCGGGGCTTGGGTCGGGGTTTGCGTCGGGGCTTGGTTCACTTCACGGCTCCCGTCTTCTCGGCCAGCGTCTTCTCCAGCCAGGGCTTGGTGTAGGTGCCGGCGCGCAGCTTCTCCTTGGCCACCGCCTCGTCGGCTTCCTTCTTGGTCGCCAGCGCCAGCACCGCCGCCGCATGCTCGGCGGGAATTACCACCACGCCGTCGGCATCGCCGACCACCACGTCGCCCGGGTTGACCACCTGGCCGCCCACCGACACCGGCACATTGATCTCGCCCGGGCCATCCTTGTACGGCCCCTTGTGCGACACCGCGCGCGCAAAGCAGCCGAACTGCCCCTGCGCGAACACATCCAGGTCACGCACCGCGCCGTCGATCACGAACCCGGCAATGCCGCGCCCCTGCGCGTCCATCATCATCAACTCGCCAACCAGCGCATTGCTGGTGTCGCCGGCGCCATCGACCACGATCACGTCGCCCGCGCCACCCAGCGAAATCGCCTTGTGGATCATCAGGTTATCGCCCGGCCGCGTCTTCACGGTCAGCGCCAGGCCAACCGTGCGCTGGTTGCCGGCGTGCAGCGGACGCAGCCCGCTGACGCCGTACAGGCGGTTCATGCAATCGCTGATCTGGGCCGAGCCGATAGCGGCGAAACCGGCCAGCACGTCAGCGGCGACGGCCGGCGCGGGCCGGGGAAGAATGCGGTATCCGATGGGATTCATAGCGAGGAATTTTCTTGAAGGCGTGAACGGCAATAAGCGAACACGCATTACAAGGCCTCGCGGGGCAATCCTCAAAACGATATAAATTCCCGGTTATGTAGGAATTATTTTCGTGGATGTTATTGGATCGCGGAGGGAGCGTTGTGGGTGGGGTTGGGGGCTTCCCTGTCGTCGTCGGGTCGCAGGGCCTGGTCGAGCATGGCTTCGGTCAGGGTGCCGAGGTGCTCGCAGAGGCTTTCGACGCCGCCCATCAGGGCGGTGATTGCCCAGGGGTCCAGCGGTGGGGAGCCGGTGGCGTCGGGTTCGGACGCGCTGTTGCCGACCATGCGGGCGATGGTCTGGATGGCGTAGCGGGTGCGGTCCAGTTGATGGAGGTGGGAAAGGGAGACGGGGCCGGATTCGCGGTCTGTGTCGATTTGCCAGGGGTTTTGAGTGAGGGGGTGCAGCATGGGGACTGCCTCCTATAGGGGATTTAAGCCGCAAATCGTTGCGGTGTCCGCCTATAGCTTTCCGGCTTCCAAACCGGCACCGGAGAGGTGTCAGTCATAAAATATACGGCGCCATGACGACGTGTTGGATGAGGGAAGGACAATTTCGCGTATCCAGCCCGGCCCTGTGCACGTGGCGCCGCCTCAAAGCGGCGCCACGCGTGCCTTAAAAGCGCCAACGCACATCTAGCGAGCCGGTGTGCTGGCGATTGCCTCCGCCAAACTCCCCACCGTAGCTGAGGCCGGCCGTCACGTTGCGCACGGCTATCAGATCCGCGCCCAATTCAACGCGCGCGGCGTCCCGGGCGATGGGAGCGCCAGCCACGCTGAAGGCGGCGCCCTGGTCGAAGGCCAGCGCGACGGTCGGCCGCGTCTCGCCATAGACATGGCGCCATCCCAGCATGCCCCGCAGCGCGATGGCCGAGCCCGGCGCTTGCCAACTGCCACGCAAGCCCGCCAGGCTGCTGACGTTGCGCTGGCGCTGCCCGTTGCTGGACAGGGCGGCGGAGCCGCCGGATTCCGAGAAGCCCCGCATGCGCAGCTGGGTCCAGGCCAGGCCGATGAACGGTTCGATCATGGCCGTGTCGGATAGCGCCACGTGGTAGCCCGCCTCGGTGAAGAGCTGGGTGGTGGCGCCACGGTAGCCAGCGGTGAGGGTCTGGTCCAGGCTGCCATAGCGCAGGCCCCGGCGCGAGTCGACGTGGTGCCACGAATAGGCGCCGCCCGCCATCAGCTTGAGCGTGCCGACGCCAAGCGCATAGCCCTTGCCGCCGTAGACGGTGGCGGTGTAGCTGCGGATCTTGGCGCTGGCGTCGCGTGGCGCGGCGCTCAACCGTCCGTCGGTATAGCCAAAAGCGCCGCCGGCGCGCCAGCCGTCGCCGATGGCGGCGTCCCCGCCCAGCGCCAGATGGGTGCTGCGTTGCGTCAGGCTTGAAGCATTGCCATCGCCTTCGAGGTTGCGCCACTCCCCGCCGAGTTGAACCCACATGGGAGAAGCGCCGCTGCGCGGCAAGGCAGAGGTCGACGGGCTGCCATTGCCGACCGCCGCCATGGGTGCGCCGGCCAACATCGGAGCGGAAAGATTATTGCGCAACGCGGCCAGGCCGTTTTGTGGCGCGGGCGCCATGAACATGCCCATCAACGAGGAAGCAACGTTGGCGTGCGTGTCGCCCGACAAACGGTTCAAGGCGAACTGAAGCGCGCCTGCGTCGTTGCTCAACGCGATTGCGCGCCAGACTTCGTGACGCTGTGGCAGGCCATCGATCGCCCGAGCCGCTGCGGCCTGGTTGGGGGTCGCGGTCAGGCTACTCATCCCGCGGTTGTTGCGCGCCAGCGCGAACGTAACGTCGTTGCCGTCGCCGCCCGTGGTGCTGACCCGCGCGTCCAGGAAGAGCAGCGGGTTGTTCATGGCCGCGAAGCTTCCGACCACGGGGCCCGCGCTTTGCTTGGAGATCAATGTGTGGGGTCCGTCGAGCCACCGCCAGAAGGCTGCGTCACCGGGCGACAAATCCAGGTCCAGCGTACCCCCTGTGATATCCACGCCGCCCATGACATTCACGCTGCTGAATGCGGGCGGCGCGCCGCTGATGCGCAGGGAACCATGGTTGGCATAATCGCCGTTGATCGTCTGGGCGCCACCGGGATTGCCCGGCATGTGCACGGCGCCGGACTCGACGGTGGCCGCACCCAAGGTGCCCGTACCGCCCAGGACGGTGCCGTTTTGCGCCAATACGCGGCCGCCCAGTTGCGCGCCGTCCGACAGCCACAGGCCGCCGCCAGCGAGCTTGACGTTGCCGGCATAGGCACTGTTGTCCGCTCCAAGGGTAAGCATTCCGGTGCCGGCTTTTGTGAAGCCGCCGCTTCCGCGGATCTGTCCGCTATAGAGGCTGTGGCGGTTGTCAGCGCCCACAGTAAGGGTCGCCGTGCCCAGCGAGACGTCGCCGCTGCCGGCCAGCGAACCGACAGCCTGGTCCAGGTTCGCCAGCTCGAGTTGCGTGCCGGCATTCAGCAGGACGGCGCTGCGCGGTGAAAAGCCGCTAGCCCCTCCGGCGCGCAGCGTCCCTTCCTGTACCAGTGTCGGCCCGGTGTATGAACTGACGCCGGCAAGCACCAACGTTCCGGTCCCCAGCTTTTCCAGGCCGCCCGCCGAACCGCCATCGGCAACGCCGCCCGATAGCCTCAGCGTGTTGGCGCGCGTGTCGACCTTGCCCAATCCAGACACGGTGACCGCGTTGTGCATCTCCATGCCGTCCGCCACCGCCAGCAACGTCGCGCCAGTCGAGATGTCGACCGGGCCGCCTCCCAGGGCGTTTGAGTGGCCCACTCCCAAGGGGCCCTCCCGCAACTGCGTACCGCCGGAATAGCTGTTGTTGCCGGTTAGCACGAGCGTTCCCTGGCCCGCCTTCACCAGACTGCCTCGGTAGCTGTCCGCAGTCTTGGCAGCCAGCAAGGTGACTCGGCCTTGACGCAGATCGATTTCAGCCTGCAGCGGCGCGTTGCGTTCCACGACATCCGCCCGCAAAGCGCTGTCGTAGTCCTGTGCCAGCGCGGCATCGCTGCGCCCCGCAATGAAATTGTCGAAATAGGCCGGTCCGTCCAAGCCCCATTTCGAATTGGGATAGGACTTCTCATACAGATTGAGCATGAGTTTCCCATACGGATGCGCTGTCGCCGCCAACACCGCGGCTTGGCGCTTGGCACGATCATAGCTCCCCTGCGTACTCCATTTCGCGACCTCCCGTAGCAACTCCCGTCCCCGCGCCGCGCCAGCGGCCATGTCCGCAGGGTTGCTCGAAGGGGCCGCGATGAGGCGGCCTTGCAACGCTTCCATGTCGGAACGCCAGGCCGAGATTTCCTTACTCTCTTCTTGTCTGCGCTGCAGCAGCGCGGCTTCCGAGATGTCATTCGTCCATATGTCGGAGACGCCCGCGGAAAGGTTTGCGGTGAAGCGGCCAAGCAACTGCGCGGGACCGTTCATGCCTTTTTCCAAATCTGGAACGCCCCAGCCATACCTCGTGTTTGGCACGCCCGGCGACCCCATGCCGCGACGCGATGCAGTGGTCAGAAGGATCGTGCGAATCTCTTCATTGCCCAAGTACGGATATCGCTCCATAAGCACACCCAACGCGCCCGTCACGTGTGGCGCCGCCATCGACGTGCCGCTGGACTCATTGTATTGGTCGTTGCCCTTCACGTTCGCGCTGGCGATTGCATAACCCGGGGCCGCGATACACCAATATTTCGCCAATCCGCATTGGTTGAACAATTGGGATCCGCGTTGGTCAAGGCCGGTCACCGCGATCCAGTATTTCTCGATTTCCGGTTGAAAATAGGGAAAGCCTGCGCGGACTGACGCATTGGCCACGCCGGCATTTCCATTGGCCCAGACATGAAGCACGCCACTCTCGCGAGATACCTCTGCCGCGGCGTCCAGCCAGGTTTTCTTCCCCGCGCTATTGAGTCTGCGGTAAGCATCGCTAAAGCCGCTTGTCGTCGCGTAATCGTCGCCCCTTGGAGGATTGCCCCAGCTTGTGTTGATGACACGAACTCCGGCCGCCGCCAGGCCGCCGTAAGCCGCTTTGAAGTAGTTGTAGTCCATGTTGGCGCCATACACGGACGCGTCGGTACCATTGGAGTTGGTGGTGTAGTAATTGCTGTTGAATGACACGCCCATCATCCCCAAGCCGTTCTTGGCGGCGGCGATGGTTCCGCTGACGTGATTTCCATGGTTGTCGTTTCCGCCGATAAGGCGTGAGAGATCCGTCCCTCCGACATAATCTCCAGCTCTGTCGAATCTATCTCCCGCGCGCCAAGCCAGGCCCGATCCATCCATCTGCGTGCCGTCGTTCAGATATGTGCCGGTCACGCGAATTCCCGTGACCGCCCTGCCCACGAACTCCTGGTGCGTGGGCAGGTAGCCGGAGTCCACCGCTCCCAGCTTCACGCCCGCGCCGCTCAAGCCAAGGGCGTAGGCGTACTGCGCCTTCATCGCGCCGAGCCCCCAGTCAGCGCGGAATTCAGGGTAGCCCGCCCAACTCGCGACCGCCGCATCCATGCTCTGGGTCCTGGTGCCATCATAGGCAACATACGGTTGCCCAAACGAGGGGGCCGCGGCCGCCTGGCCAAGCGCCATCACTGCGGCGTGGGCGGCCACCCTTCGCAGGCGAGCGTGTTGTGAAACCGAGCCAACTTCATGGCGTGGCGCCTTTTTTTTCATGCTTTCCCCATGGTTAGTACAACGCCTTTCGGGCCAGGCGATATCCGGCAACCGGGCGTTCAGCTTTTATGCTGTCGTGTCGAGCGCGAGGGCCCGGACGACAATCCTGTTTGGTTCGGTGCATGGAGGGCGGGTCAATTCGAAGCGGCCGCCTTCCCCGCACAGGGCTGACGCCGTGCGCGCCCACTGAAAAAGCCGCGGGCACGCCAACGTCGGAACGATCCCAAGCGACGGATTTTGTCCCAGGACAGGCCGCTTTCGATCAGGCCTGAAGTCACTTTTCAGAATCGTCTGTGCGGCATTTTTGATCGTCCATTTTTCGGCACGCCCGCGTTCCGCATTTCCCGCACAAACGTCCACGTTGCGCTCTGGCCCTCTTGGCCACGACCGCCCCGGCGGCGTTGCGCAAGCGGCGGGTCGAGCTGTTTGATCGAATTGGCCGACATACCGGCCGAAGAGAACCTGCGCCGCGCGACGGCGCATCCCGACGCGGGGCGCGCGTCGAGATTCATTTCGCTAAGAGATGGGTGAACCGCGGGACTTTCCTGGCTCGTATCTCATCGCCGTCACGAGTTCGAGGAAGAAAGCGCGGCTTTCGGGCGCGGGTCATACAACCTTCGGCGGATGTCTCCGTCCCAAGCCATCGTGGACGGAGACTACGAACGCGCTCGCCTATTCCACCGGCCAGGCCGAACAGCCCGGCCGGCCAAGACGGTCTAGCTGCCGTCGACGTTCAGCTTGCCCTTCTGCAACAGGTCATTGATGATGGCCTGGTTGTTCAGTTGGCCGCCCTGCGTCAGATCGACGTTCTCCAGCACGATCTTCTTGTCCGCGCCCTGGGAGCCGAGCTTGCCCTGGGTGTTGACGTCGATGACCGTGTTGTTGCCTTCCTTGTGGAAGTTCAGGAACTCGGTAAGCGTGCCATCTTTCTCTCCGACCAGCAGATCCCTCAGATCCAGGACGTCGCCGCCATCGGAGGGCTTGCCCGGCGCGAAGTCCTTGATGATATCGACGGCCGGCTTAGCCGTGGTGCCCTGGTCACCCAGTTCCAATTTGAAAGTATCGCTGCCGGCGCCGCCGATCAGTGTGTCGTCGCCCCTGCCGCCGATCAGCAGGTCGTTGCCGTTGCCACCTTCCAGCACGTCGTTGCCCGCCCCCCCGTGCAACACGTCATTGCCGTCGCCGCCGTATAGTTTGTCGCCGCCGGCGCCGCCATAGATGATGTCATCGCCTGTGTCGCCGTGGATCGTGTCATCGCCGCCACGCGGGTCGTCGGCGAGGTTGAAGTCGGCGTGATGGTCCTTGATGTACTGATACAGGTCGCCGCTGGACGGCGCATGTCCGTCTCGCATCTCCAGGAACACCTGCAGTGCCTTTAGGCCCGAGCCCGGCGCCAGATTGGCGGGGCGGCCGCCCACTGAATCCCAGTCCAGAACGTTGCCATCAGTGTTTGGCGTATCGCCCAAGAGGATGTCGTTGCCCGCACCGCCGTTGATGATGTCGTTGCCCACGGCGGCCGGGTCCGTATTGGACGAGGCGCCTTGCAGCGCGGCAGCAAGTTCCTGGGCGGTATTGACAATCTGAGGCTCGCCCGTCGCGCCGGCAATGACCTGTCCGACATCAAAGGTAACGCTCCCCGTTCCCGTGACTTTGGAGTTATCAAAGAACTTCAGGTAGGTCTCGTTTATGCCCGTGCCAATACCAATGGCGTTCACCCTCGCGCCCATATCCGTCAGGACCTTGAACTTTTCGAGAGCATCCTGCATGTCGACGAAATTTGTCGTTATATGACCTGAGCCATGGCTGCCGTGCGCCCCGCTGTTGCTGGCGGTCGGATCACCATCCGTCAGAAAATAGGTGAGGTTTTCGAATTTCTTACCACCAGACGACGACTGTTTGCTGAACCACTTGATGGTTTCGTCGAAAGCACCTTCGTAGTTGGTGATCCCGATTGCGCTCAGCTTCTCGATGGCCCTGATCAAGCCGCCGAAATTGTTCGCGTTGAGGCCGTTGATTGTGTATTTCGTGCTGGCAACCGTTGAGAACCCGATCAGCGCCACGTTGACGACGCCATCATGGCCCTTGAGGGTGTTCGCCAGGTTCTTGAGCGCGTCGATGGTCAGCTCCATCCGACTCATGCCTGCGGTACCCGATGCTTGCAACATGCTGCCCGACGTGTCGACCACGATCGCGATGTTGTAGTTCTTGCCCGGCTCGACCGTGGTGACAGCCCCGCCCCTATCTCCCAGGATGACATCGTCGCCGGCGCCGCCGCTCAACGGTGGTTTGGTGCCTGTACCACTGCTATCGTTATCTCCCGCGACGAAGTTGTTAATCTTGATGGCGAAGTTGTAATCACTCGAGGAATCTCTGGCGCCATTGGCAGTGCCGCCATTGTCGCGCACCTGGAAGCCGAACGAGGTGTCCTGGCCGGCGGCCGACACCGCATAGGCCAGCTTGCCTGCGGCGATGTCCGCCGCCGAGACCGCGGCGTTGGTCAGAACGGCCTTGCCGTTCAGGGTCAGACTGCCCTCGGTCGGCAGGCGTGTGATGATGACACTGTCAAACGAGTTGCCTTCGGCGCCGTCGTTGAAGTTGAACTGCGCGGCGGTAAACGTGTGACTCCCCCCGCCCTTGACGTTGATAGCGTTGTCGGCGGCCACCGGCGCGTCATTGGTGCCGACCACGTCTACCGGAATGACCTGCTTGGCCGAACCGTCGGCCGACGTGACCTCGAAGGTTTCCTTCAGCACCTTGCCGGCGGGCAGGTCCTGGACGGCCTTCAGGCTGTTGTTCAGCGTGTAAGTCCAGTTGCCGTTGGCGTCGATCGAGAACGTGCCGTACTTGCCCGCCACGTTGGCCTGGGCGACCAGCGTGCTCTGGCCGGCGTCGGCATCCGAGACCGTCAGCTTGCCGATGGTCACCAGCGTCTTGTCCTCGATCACGGCGCCGGTGGACTGGCCGGTTATCTTGGCGATGTCATTGGTGCCAGTGACGGTGACCGTGATTTCCTTGAACGCGGTGCCGCCATGGCCGTCACCCACCGTGACCTTGATGGTGTCGATGACGGTTTCGCCTTCCTTCAGGGCCTGGACCTTGGTGCCGGTGTTGTCCAGCGTGTAGGTCCACTTGCCGTTCTGGTCGACGGTGAAGGTGCCGTACTGGCCCTTGCCGTTGTTGCTGACGGACCAGATATGCGTGTCGCTGGTGTCGGCATCGGTCTTGGTCAACTGGCCGGTCGTGATCAGCGTACCGTCTTCCTTGACCGCGCCAGTGGCCGTGCCGCCGATGGTCGGGGCGTCGTTGGTGCCGGTGATGTCGATGGTGATGACCTGGGTGGCCTTGCCGCCGTTGCCGTCGTCCACCGTTACCGTGATGGAGTCGGTGGCCTTCCGGCCTTCGGCCAGGGCCTGGACCTTGGCGCTGTTGTTGTCCAGCACGTAGGTCCACTTGCCGCTCTGGTCGAGCGTGAAGGTGCCGTACTGGCCCTTGCCGTCGTTGTTCAGCGACCAGGCGTGCTTGTCGGTGACGTCGACGTCGGCCTTGGCCAACTGGCCCGTCACCGTCTGGGTGCCGTCTTCCTTGACGGCGCCGGTAGCCGCGCCGCTGATGGTCGGGGCGTCGTTGGTGCCGTTGATGGTGATGGTGACCTTGCCGGTGGTGCCGTCGGCGGAGGTCACCGTGAAGGCTTCGGTCAGGCTGTCCTTGGCGCCCAGCCGCTGGATGGCATTGGCGTTGTTGTCGAGCTTGAAGGTCCAGTTGCCGCCAGCGTCGATCGAGAACGTGCCGTACTGCCCCGCGGTGCCGGTCTGCGGACGGAACACGGCCTCGCCTGCATCCGGGTCGGTGACGACAAGCTTGCCGTTGGCGGTCTGCATGGCGTCTTCCCGGACGACTCCCTTGTCGTCGCCTGGTTTGCTCGGGGTGATGATGGCGCCATCGCTCGTGCCATCGACAGTGATGTTGATGAGCTGGGTGGCGGTGCCGCCGTTGCCGTCATCGACGGTCACGGTGATGGTGTCGGTCAGGCGTTCGCCGTCCTTGAGCGCCGTGACTTTCGGATTGGCATTGTCCAGTGAGTAAGTCCACTTTCCGATCGGATCGAGCGTGAACGTGCCGTATTGGCCCTTGCCGTTATTGTTCAATGACCAAGCAAGCCTGTCGTTAGCGTCGACGTCACGCGCGATCAGTTGCCCGGTCAGTTCCTGGTTGCTGCCTTCCTGGACCTGGCCGGTGGCGGTGCCGGTGAGGGTCGGCGCGTCGTTGGTGCCGGCGATAGTCATGACCACCTTGCCAGCGGTTCCGTCGGCCGTCGTGACCGCGAAGACTTCGGTGAGATGCTCCTTTGCGCCCAACTGCTGGACGGCCTTGGCGTCGTTATCGAGCCTGAAGCTCCAGTTGCCATTGGCATCGATAGAGAACGTGCCGTACTTTCCCGGGAAATCGGTCTGCGGCTTGAACGAAGCCTGGCCGGCGTCCTTGTCGGTGACTTCCAGCTTGCCCTTGGCCACGTAGATCTCGTCTTCCTGGACCTTTCCGGCGTCGTCACCCGGCTTGGGTGGGGTAATGACGGCGGTGTCGTTGGTCCCGGTGATGTCGACGGTAATGGTCTCAATCGTCGTTGCGCCGTTGCCATCGTCCACCGTCACCGCGATGGAGTCGGTCGCCTTCTGGCCGTCGGCCAGGGCCTGGACCTTGGCGCTGTTGTTGTCCAGCACGTAGGTCCACTTGCCGCTCTGGTCGACGGTGAAGGTGCCGTATTGGCCCTTGCCGTCGTTGTCCAGCGACCAGGTGTGCTTGTCGTTGACGTCGATGTCGGCCTTGGCCAGTTGGCCGGTCACGGTTTGGGTGCCGTCTTCCTTGACGGCACCTGTCGCCACGCCGCTGATGGTCGGGGCATCATTGCTGCCGTTGATGGTGATGGCGACCTTGCCAGTGGTGCCGTCGGCGGTGGTCACCGTGAAGGCTTCGGTCAGGCTTTCCTTGGCGCCCAGCCGCTGGATGGCATCGGCGTTGTTGTCGAGCTTGAAGGTCCAGCTGCCGCCGGCGTCGATCGAGAACGTGCCGTACTGCCCCGCGGTGCCGGTCTGCGCACGGAACACGGCCTCGCCGGCGTCCGGGTCGGTGACAACCAGCTTGCCGTTGGCGGTCAGGATGACGTCTTCCCGGACGACGCCCTTGTCGTCGCCTGGTTTGCTCGGGGTGATGAGGGCGCCATCGCTCGTGCCATCGACGGTGATGCTGATGACCTCGGTGGCGGTGCCGCCGTTGCCGTCATCGACGGTCACGGTGATGGTGTCGGTCAGGCGTTCGCCGTCCTTGAGCGCCTTGACCTTCGGATTGGCGGGGTCGAGCGTGTAGGTCCACTTGCCGTTCGGGTCGAGCGTGAACGTGCCGTATTGGCCGTCACCGTCGTTTTCCAGCGACCAGACCGGCGTGTCGTTGGTGTCGACGTCATGCGCGATCAACTGCCCGGTCAGTTCCTGGGTGCTGCCTTCCTGGACCTGGCCGATGACGGTACCGGTGAGGGTCGGCGCGTCGTTGGTCCCGGTGATGTCGACGGTAATGATCTCAATCGCCGTTGCGCCGTTGCCATCGTCCACCGTCACCGCGATGGAGTCGGTCGCCTTCTGGCCGTCGGCCAGGGCCTGGACCTTGGCGCTGTTGTTGTCCAGCACGTAGGTCCACTTGCCGCTCTGGTCGAAGGTGAAGGTGCCGTATTGGCCCTTGCCGTCGTTGTCCAGCGACCAGGTGTGCTTGTCGTTGACGTCGATGTCGGCCTTGGCCAGTTGGCCGGTCACGGTTTGGGTGCCGTCTTCCTTGACGGCACCTGTCGCCACGCCGCTGATGGTCGGGGCATCATTGCTGCCGTTGATGGTGATGGCGACCTTGCCAGTGGTGCCGTCGGCGGTGGTCACCGTGAAGGCTTCGGTCAGGCTTTCCTTGGCGCCCAGCCGCTGGATGGCATCGGCGTTGTTGTCGAGCTTGAAGGTCCAGCTGCCGCCGGCGTCGATCGAGAACGTGCCGTACTGCCCCGCGGTGCCGGTCTGCGCACGGAACACGGCCTCGCCGGCGTCCGGGTCGGTGACGGCCAGCTTGCCGTTGGCGGTCAGGATGACGTCTTCCCGGACGACGCCCTTGTCGTCGCCTGGTTTGCTCGGGGTGATGATGGCGCCATCGCTCGTGCCATCGACGGTGATGCTGATGACCTCGGTGGCGGTGCCGCCGTTGCCGTCATCGACGGTCACGGTGATGGTGTCGGTCAGGCGTTCGCCGTCCTTGAGCGCCTTGACCTTCGGATTGGCGGGGTCGAGCGTGTAGGTCCACTTGCCGTTCGGGTCGAGCGTGAACGTGCCGTATTGGCCGTCACCGTCGTTTTCCAGCGACCAGACCGGCGTGTCGTTGGTGTCGACGTCATGCGCGATCAACTGCCCGGTCAGTTCCTGGGTGCTGCCTTCCTGGACCTGGCCGATGACGGTACCGGTGAGGGTCGGCGCGTCGTTGGTCCCGGTGATGTCGACGGTAATGGTCTCAATCGCCGTTGCGCCGTTGCCATCGTCCACCGTCACCGCGATGGAGTCGGTCGCCTTCTGGCCGTCGGCCAGGGCCTGGACCTTGGCGCTGTTGTTGTCCAGCGCGTAGGTCCACTTGCCGCTCTGGTCGACGGTGAAGGTGCCGTATTGGCCCTTGCCGTCGTTGTCCAGCGACCAGGTGTGCTTGTCGTTGACGTCGATGTCGGCCTTGGCCAGTTGGCCGGTCACGGTTTGGGTGCCGTCTTCCTTGACGGCACCTGTCGCCACGCCGCTGATGGTCGGGGCATCATTGCTGCCGTTGATGGTGATGGCGACCTTGCCAGTGGTGCCGTCGGCGGTGGTCACCGTGAAGGCTTCGGTCAGGCTTTCCTTGGCGCCCAGCCGCTGGATGGCATCGGCGTTGTTGTCGAGCCTGAAAGCCCAGTTGCCGTTGGCATCGATCGAAAACTTGCCGTACTGACCCGCGAAGTCGGTCTGCGGACGGAACATGGCCTCGCCGGCATCCGGGTCGGTGACGACCAGCTTGCCGTTGGCGGTCTGGAAGGCGTCTTCCTGGACGACGCCCTGGTCGTCGCCCGGCTGGCTCGGAGCAATGACCGCCGCGTCACGGGCGCCGACGATGCCCACCGCGATGGTCTCGATTGCCGTGCCGCCGTGGCCATCGTCGACCGTGACGGTGATGGTATCGGTGACCTTCTGGCCTTCGGTCAATGCCTGGACCTTGGCGCTGCCGTTGTCCAACTCATATTCCCAGTTGCCGTTCTGATCGACGGTGAACGTGCCGTACTGGCCCTTACCGTCATTGCCGACGGTCCAGGTGTGGGTGTCGCTGACGTCGACGTCGGTCACGTCCAGCTTGCCGGTGGCTGTGGTGCTGCCGTCATCGGCCACGTTGCCGTCGGCCTTGCCGCTCAGCTTCGGATCGTCGTTGGTGCCGTCGATGGTGACGGTGACGCTGCTGGTAGTGCCGTCGGCGGTGGTGACCGTGAAGCTCTCGACCAGCTGCTCGCCCACGGCCAGGGCCTGGACCTTGGGATCGTTGTTGTCGAGGTCGTACTTCCAGTCGCCGTTGGCGTCGATGGAGAAATTGCCATGGTCGCCCTTGACGTCGGTCTGGGGCTTGAAGGCGGCTTCACCGGCGTCCTTGTCGGTGACGTCCAGCTTGCCGCCGGTGGACAGGGTGCCATCTTCCTCGACGTTCCCGCCAGTGTTCAGCGGGTCGTCTTCCTGGACGTTGCCGGTGTCATCGCCCGGGTGGCCCGGCGTGATGACGGCGGCGTCGTTGGTGCCGGTGATGGCGACCGTGATGGTCTGGGTGGCCGTGCCACCATGGCCGTCATCAACCATGACGGTAATGGTGTCGGTGACTTGCTGGCCTTTGGTCAGGGCCTGGACCTTGTCGCTGCCGTTATCCAGCTCGTACTTCCAGTTGCCGTTCTGATCGACGGCGAACTTGCCGTACTGGCCCTTGCCGTCATTGCCGACAGTCCAGGTGGGGATGTCGCTGGTGTCGGCGTCGGCGACGTCCAGCTTGCCGGCGGCGGAGGTACTGCCGTCTTCGGCCACGGCGCCGTCGCTCCTGCCGCTCAGATCGGGCTTGTCGTTGGTGCCGTCGATCGTGACAGTGACAGTGCTGGTGGTGCCATCGGCGGTGGAGACCGTGAAGGTCTCGACCAGCTTCTCGCCCACGGCCAGCGACTGCACCTTGGGATCGTCGTTGTTGAGCGTGTATGTCCAGTTGCCGCTGGCGTCGATCGAGAACGTGCCATACAGGCCCGGGCGGTCGGCCACGGCCACGAAGAAAGACTGGCCATCGTCGGCATCGACCACGCTGAGCTTGCCGCTGGCAGAGGACTTTTGATCCTCGATCACGAGGCCGGCATCGCCCCCCGGTTGGGCGGCGGAGACCTGGGCGGGATCGTTGAGCCCGACCACGGTCACTTCCACAGTGGCGGTGGAAGTCACGCCGCTCGGGTCGGCAACGACGTAGGTGATCGTGGTCGTGGCGGTCTGGCCTTCGGGAAGGCGTTGGAAGCGGTCACCAGGAGCGAAGGTGAAGCTGCCGTCCGGCAGCACAGTGAAAGTGCCGCCGTTGGAACCGGCGACGTCGACACCAGCGGGGTTCATGGGGCTGCCGTTGACCAGCACAAGGGTCACGGGATCGCCGTCAGGGTCGCTGTCGTTGACCAGCAGGTTGCCCCGCACGACTCGCCTTTCGTCGGTGCGGACCAGATCATTGGCGGCCAGGGGCGCGTTGTTGTTGTCTCCCGCCGCGCCGCGGTCGCCACCGATGCCGCTGGCGGCGCGATCGATCGTGTCCGCGCGGCGCCCCGGGTTCGGGTAGGCCAGGTCCAACGGACTGGTGGTTTCCAGGATGCGGGCCAGGCGCACGAAGCTGCCGCCGCCGTCGCCGTCACCGCCTCCGGTCAAGGTGGCGGCGGCCGGCGCCTCACCTTCGAAAGGGTCTCGCCCGTTCTTGAGAGCCGCCAACAGGCGGTCGGAATCGGTGCCCTCGGGCTGCTCCACCGCGGCTTCGGTGGGATCGGCCAGAGGACCGGGCATGTCTTCGGTAACGGCCACATCCCGGTCTTCGCCAATCACGATCGGCATGCCGTTCCCCACCTGCAGCGCCACGCTGGCGCCCGAGGCCGTAACGATGTCGCTGCCGACGGGCACATTGCTGCCCTGGCGCAGCTCGGTCAGCGAGCCGTCGCTGTTGCGTATCCACGCCCGACCGGTGATTTCAGTGACGACTGCGAGGAAAGAGTTAATCATACGTAATCCGATTTAGAGAGATGTCCCAGAAGGGGCAAAGCAGTAGGCGAGGTCTGCCGCGCGGTGGTACTTTTTCAGACAACTGCGTGAAAGGGTTGGATGCGCGGCTCACAGCAGCCCCCCTTGGCAACGCCTAGGTGAACAAATGGTGTGCCGCCAGGAACATGATCAGCTCGTGGTCATTGGAGGTTCCGAGCTTGCGCATCGCGGACACCTTTTGCGCGCTGATCGTTTTGATGCTTCGTTGCTGCTTCTTGGCAATCTGACTTACGCTCAAACCCGAGAAGAGCTCACGGAGCACTTCAAGTTCTTTCCTTGTCAGCTTGCTCAGGATGTCGACACTCGCCTGCTGGCGTGACACTTGGATGCCCCCATCCGGCGATGACCGCTGCACGGCTTGCAGCGTCCTGTCTATCGAATTGCTTAAGTCTTCAAGGCTCCCGGTCTTCACAAGGACCGCGGCGACCCCCAACTTATATAGGCTTGCCGTCACGGACGCCGAGGACATCACCGTGAGAACGACGACGCCCACGTCGGGGAACGTTCTTCTCAGATAGGCGATCATTCTCAAGCCGTCCGACAATCGAGCGGATCCGGGCATGTTGTAGTCGGTGATCACCACATCCGGCCGCAAGGCCGATATCAGGTCAATCAATTCGTCCGACGAGCGCGCTTCGCCCAGGATCCTGTAGTTTGGAAAACGCGAAAGCGCATAACGGACACCGGCAGTCGCGATCGGATGGTCATCGGCAAGAACGATAGTTGCACTTTTCATTAGCATCCCTTGGATATCACGGTCTTTCAATCACGGTGCCTTGACCCGCAATCGGTTCAGCAACATCTCCAGCGCGTTGACGATGGCGTGGACGCGCCCAACATCATCATCCTCAAGAGGCATTCCTGTTTCCATTCTTTCTTCCTCGGCCTGCCATTGCTGCGCCATTCTTTCCAGCCCGGCCATCACCAAACCGCCATGCACGCGATGAATCGCGGCTTTCAGCCCAGCCTCGTCACCCTCTTCCAGGCACCGATGAATAATTGCCACGTCCGCAGCCATGGAGGCTTGAAAGATTCCATGCAAAAAGCTGGGAATTTCGCCATCGATGTGATCAGCGCCGCTATCGTCCTGGCGGACCACGCGAACGCCTCCTGCGTCGCCTCGATACCGGTTCGCGACCGTACGCTGCAGGCAATCCTGCAGCGTTCGCAGCGTTATCGGCTTGACGATCCAGGCGTCGACCTCCGAATACTCGGCTGCCGACCTCAGATGCACCTGGGCGTTGGCGGTGACACAGATGATCGGCTTGTCCATCCCCGCATGACGAAGACGGCGGATCAGTTCCGGCCCTCCTATCCCGGGCATGTTGATGTCCGTCAGAAGCACGTCAAACTCGCCCTCGCTCCAGGCCTTGAGCGCGCCGGCACCGTCCCCTCGAACAACAACGGAACAACCCAGGACTTTAAGTTGACGTTCCAGCACCTCTTGATTGATAGCGCTATCCTCCGCCAGCAGCACCCTCAAACCCAACGTCCTGGGAAACCGGACGTCCAATGGCGACATATCCAACATGGCCCGCGGCCCCGGGCCCGCCACCGCGCATTCCGACTGGCCGCGCTCCCCCTGGGGCCCGTCCAGCACCAGGGCCAAAGCCTCGGCAAGCGCCGCAAGGGAATGACTGCTCACACACACTGCCCCGGACAACCATTGAGGTTGCAACGGACCGCGCTCTGTCGCGACAATCTGCCTGCCAGGCCAACGCAATGGAGCCATGAGTTCGGGCGATACGTTCAGCAACACCCTGTCCTGGGTTGCCGGGCTTGCGAACTCCTCGCTGTCGCACCGCACACCCCAACGTTCCAACCACTGTCGATAATGGCGCCTGAGTTCCACAGTAGGTGCCCGGACCAACACATCCATCGTTGGCAAGGGACGCGCCGGCAACACTGCGATATCGCCATTGACCAGAGGAAGCTCCAGGAAAACCGAAAAGGTGCTGCCATCGCCCACCTTGCTCGCCACGTCCATGGCGCCGCCCATCAGATCGACCAGGCTCTTGCAGATCGCCAACCCCAAGCCGGTGCCGCTAGCCATTCCCGGCTCGGAACGCACTTGGAAAAAAGGTTCGAAGAGCCGTGACTGATCCGCGCTCGAGATCCCGATTCCGCTATCGGACACGCACCAGATCAGCTCCGTGTGGCCACCGCATGCGGATCTAGCCTCCAGGCTGAGCCTGATACGACCGATCTCCGTGAATTTGATGGCATTACTGACCAGATTGCTCAGGACCTGCCGCACCCGATCTTCGTCTCCCAGTACTTCCTTTGGCACGGCGGGGCTGATCACACAGTGAAACGAGAGCGCCTTGTTCACCGCCGCGGCGGCGTAAGCTTGCGCGATCGTCTCGGTCAAAATCGCCGGTGAGAACGCGGCCTGGTTCAGTTCGATGACGCCGGATTCGATCTTTGACATATCCAGCACATCACCGATGATGCGCAGCAGAATTGCGGCCGAGCTCTGGGTAGTTTTCAGGTAGCTTTTCTGCTCGGCTGACAGGCCTGTCTCCGAAAGCAACTCCAAAGTCCCCAAAACCCCGTAAAGCGGTGTGCGGATCTCGTGACTCATCATTGCCAGGAACGCGGATTTCGCCGCGCTCGATTGGTCGGCCACCCGCTTGGCCCACGCCAACGATTCCTGCTCCTGGACATGCGCGCTAATATCCGACAACGTGCATAGGAGCGCGTCATGATCTTCGTATCTGGCATGCGCAAAACAGCCAGAAAAATGACGGTTCTTTATCGTCAACGAGACGGTCCGCATCTCGGTCCCGTTCGCGGCATAGAGAGTCACCCAGTCTCGGGCGAGGCTATGCAGCTCCTCATCATCGCCTAGCCACTGTCTGGCGAGCGTATTCACCTTAAGCGGTTCGCAGGTATGGCGATCCACCACGCACATGGCGACTTGCGCAACCTCGATCACTCCACGAGCAAACTCTTCGCTTTCGATGGTGCGTCGCCGCTGTTCCACAGCGGGCAGGTAATGGCGCTTGAAGTACCAACGGGAAAAAAGAAACGCCACCAGGCAGCCGACGAGGAGAAAGAGTCCGAGCGCGACTAGCTGGGGGTACAACTCGCGGAATACATCCACATAGGACAGCCTGTACCTTATTTTCCAGCCGTCATTGTTCGAAAACTCGACAACAGACGCGTCGCGCAAAAATCCCAGCCCCGGAATCAGCGGCTGAGGCGCCTGAATCGCGGCTGTCAGCAGCTCCCCTTCCGGAGAATGGATCTCGTACGATGCCGGAAAATGCCCATGCCCGCCCACCACATGAGGAAACTGTGGCATATCGCGGAATGTGAGCGATATGGCGGCCCACCAATCGCCTTGCAGGAAGAGGCTCGGCTCGTTGATTCTTGCAAACGCCACTAGCCCGTTTTTTCCACTCTCGCCTCGAAGGCCACTCCAGAAAACCACGCGATTCACATTTTTCTTTCTCGATCGCATCAATCTCGAGAGTTGTTCGTCTGTGTAGTCACACGATTGCTGAGAAGATGGCACTTCATCCAGGATCGGCAGGGCGCAGCCAAAGGCGACGCGCCTCACATTGTTCAAGTCGAACAGATTTATGGGCACCGCACCCATCTCGAATCTGCCTAGGCGAGTCAGGAAACGGGCCAGAATCAATCTGGTAAAGGTAGAGATCGCCTCCGCCTCTTTCCGATTGCTCAGATCGTCGCCACGAGACGGAAATGTCAGTTGATGCGTCAACCCCGTCACAATGTGTGTGACAAGGTACGCTTCCAGGCTGGGATCAATCGCGTGGTGAAAGCGCTCCAGCCTGACAGGAGAAGGGGCAGGGGGAAGCTTATTGAATTCCTCGATATCGGCGGCCCAGAGGAGCGCCTCCTGCAGGGCCGTAATGTCCGTCACGACATGTTGAAAGTGCTTCCACATTTCCTCCTGCTCCAACTCCACTTCTCTATTCATGGTCCAATAGAAAAGTGCCACCGTCGTCGCGAAAAGACAGGCAGCGAGCAGCACCAGGCCCTGCACCCAGCGGTTCATAAAGGTAGGCATGAGCTATCGAAACTCACCGTCCCCCTTGCGAGTGACGGTGCATCTCCCAATGTGTCAAGAAGTACCTGAAATTGCGCGCGAGGGTGGCTTACCTGTTCTGCCTCAGGGCCACTTGGCGTGACAGAGGCGAGGTCGGCAACCGCTTGTGCGCAAACGTACTCCTTTGTTGCCCTGTTTGGAAGCTCCCTAGCAAACTGCGACACATCAGTTCATAGTCCATCGCCTCGGCGACGTACGTACCCTGCACGGCAGTGCAATCCAAACGCCGCAGCAACGCTAGCTGGTCGGCATTCTCCACGCCTTCGGCCACCACGATGACTCCCAGTCTTCGGCCCAGCGCAATGGCACTTTCCAGGATGGCACAGGCCTTGTCGTCACTGGTGCAATCCTGGATCAAGGAGCGATCAATCTTCAATTCAGTGAACGGCACGGATAGAAGGTTATATATTGAGCTATAGCCTTGACCAAAATCGTCCTGGGCCAGCTTGAATCCCATCATTCGCAAGCGACAGGCGCTCGCATGAAAATCGCTCAAATGACTGGCGGTTGTTCCTTCAGTCAATTCAAAGCAGATCCTGTGCGGACTGCCGCCCGCCAGGGTAACTATATTCAAAAGACGATCCGGTAGAGACCTATCATCAAGCAAATGCGTAGGCAGGTTTATCGAGACCGGGACCATGCAGCCCAGCTTCAACCAGCCATTCTGCGCCTCCACAACCACCTTGATAATCCGCTCCAAGAGATTTTCATCAAGTCCATGCAAGCTCAGCCAGGGCAGAAAGTCCCTGGGCAAGAGCACGGAGCCATCGTTCTGAACCCATCTGGCCAAGGCTTCAACCCCACAAATTGAATTATCTATCAAAGCCAATTTCGGTTGAAACCAAGCTTTAATTTGCCCACTCTCCAGCGCATGCAGCAGCGTGTATTTATTAAATCGAGAAACCGCATGTGTTTGTGGCCGGGAATCATGGGGATATTGAAGCTGCCTCAGCATATGCTCGATATCGCCAGCTGCCAGCGGCTTACAGGCGTGAGCGATAACACGCAATCCCAGCAATTTGGCCACAAGGCAGGCGCTCGCGAGAAGCCTTTTGGGAGATGCGCTGACCAGAGCGACCGCTGGCGGATGCCGAAATTCCGCGAGGCTCTGGATCAATTGGACCCCGTCGACGCCGTCCATCATCAAATCAGTGATCACCAGGTCGAAGCGACGCAAGCGGAGCTTTCGCAACGCGTCCCAGCCATTTGCCGCGGTATCAACAAAATCCCCCCGCATATCGCGCGCCAAGTGCGCCATGTATTCACGCTGAAAAGCGTGATCATCTACGATGAGTATATTCAACGGCGACATGAGTTCTGATAATCGGCGCGCGATGCGCGCTATGGACGGATGCGTGCGGGCAAACGGAGCAGACGCTCCAGACATTGCCAATTCAGGAAATTTTAAAGTCCATTACTACAGATTTGTTTCAGACGAATCTTAATTTCATCAGAACGCGCCATGAACTTGGATCGATTATCAGCGCGCGACGCTAGCATATTTATGATGCCGTCACGCAAAACTTTGCATTAATTGACAATGCATGCACACGCTTGTGCTTGGATTGTGCTGATGACGTTCCAGAAACCTTGCCTCGGCAGATTGCGACGCGGATGCCCGTCGCGGCGCCATTATTGAAACGAACCAGGTTGTTCACGCTGCCATCACAGACGCATTGGGCGTAAACTACGTTCGCGTCGGGTATTGGCGATAAGGACTTGTACTCTCGGTATGGGAGAGATCGAGAGGATAGCGTTCCGACAATGCGCTGACCGAGCCGCTCATGGAGGGCGCATTCATCGTTGATCACGCAGGTGCGGGGTCGATGGATCTCGACGCCGACCGGGAGGATGGGCCTGGCTCGGGCACTCGCGGTTGAGCCGCGCCGCCAGAATAAAGCTATCCAGCCAACTGCTCCCGCACGGTTGCCAGGATTTCTGCGGAAAGCGCCGGGTTGCCCGCCGCCGTGGCGCGGGCGAGGGCCAATGCACCAACCATGCTGCTGAGGGTCACGATGGCCTGCGTGCGCTTGGCCGGGTCATCCCCCTGGAGCTCACTCATGAAGCGTTGGAAGTTGCGTTCCACGCCCTGCGCAAAGACCTCTGACATCTCCGGCCCTGCCCTGGCAACGTCTGCCGCCAATGCGGCAACAGGGCAGCCCTCTCCGGGGTGATCGCGGTGGAACGTGGAAAGATAGCCGTACACCAGTGCGCGGAGTCCGCCGGCAGATGCGCCATCTGCCTCTGTAGACTCCGCCCCCTCTTGCGGCGAAATCGTCCACTCAAACGCGCGCGTGCATGCCTCGCGAGCGAGGGCATCCCGGGACTCGAAGTGCCGGTACAGCCCGCCATGGGTCAACCCCGCATCGCGGGTGATCTCGGCCAGGCCCACGCCATCCAGGCCCTTTTCTCGATAGAGGCGCGCGGCGGCGTCCACGATTCCTTCGCGGTTCTTGGCGGCCTGTGCTTTGCTGACTTTCATAGGTTAGATGATACCTCTCATCAAAATTGATTTATGATTATGATCATCATCAATAAAACCCCACTCGGCTCGTCGCAAGGGCTGGGTTCAATTGCGGAAGGTGCGGCATGGAACGTCGGGTAGTCATCACCGGTTTGGGCTTGGTGTCCCCTCTCGGATGCAATGTGGAGCTGGCCTGGCAACGCTTGCGGGCGGGCCAGTCCGGAGTACGCGCCTTGGATGCGGCGGTTGGCGAAGGCACCGGCGTTTCCATCGCTGGCCGGGTGCCAAGCCAGGAGGAGGATCCGCAAGCCGGATGGCGCGCCGAAGCCGTCATCCCAGCGAAAGAGCTACGCCGCATGGACCGCTTCATCGCATTTGCATTGGGCGCGGCGGATCAGGCCCTGGCACACGCACAGTGGCGCCATCCAACCGCCGAGCAGCAGGAGCGCGCGGCAACCATCATCGGCTCTGGCGTGGGCGGTTTCAGCACCATTGTCGAAGCTGTGCGAACCACGGATGGCGAGGGGCCGCAGCGCTTGTCGCCTTTCACCGTGCCGGCTTTCCTGGCCAATCTGGCGGCGGGACAAGTGTCGATCAGGCACCAGCTAAAGGGTCCGTTGGGAGCGCCGGTGACAGCCTGTGCCGCCAGCATCCAGGCCATTGGCGATGCGGCGCGCCTGATTCGGAATGACGAAGCCGACATGGCGCTCTGCGGCGGTAGCGAAGCCACCATCGACAAAGTGGCGCTAGGCAGCTTTGCGGCGGCTAAGGCGGTGAAGACCCATTGCGACAGCGAGCCCGCGAAGGCTTCCCGCCCGTTTGACCTGGCCCGGGACGGCTTTGTCATGGCCGAAGGCGCGGGGCTATTGGTGCTGGAGGCGCTGGATCATGCGTTGGCTCGCGGTGCCAAGCCACTGGCGGAAGTCGTAGGCTATGGCACTTCCGCCGATGCCTATCATGTCACTTCCGGGCCGGAAGATGGTTCCGGCGCCGCCCGATCGATGCGCGCGGCGTTGCGGCAGGCGCGGTTGCAACCCCATGACATTCAACACCTGAATGCTCACGCGACATCCACGCTGGTCGGTGACCGAGGAGAGCTGGCGGCCATTCGCCAAGTGTTTGGAGCAGGCTCTGGCCCCTCCATTACGGCCACGAAATCCGCCATGGGCCACATGCTGGGAGCCGCTGGAGCGGTCGCCGCGATTTTCACTATATTGGCCCTGCGTGACCAGATTGCGCCACACGTGCTCAACCTGGAACATCCAGATCCGTTGGCAGACGGCCTGGACCTGATCGCTGGGAGTGCGCGCGCTCATGCCATGGATCATGCCATGCTCAACGGATTTGGCTTCGGTGGCGTCAATGCGTCATTGGTTCTCAAGCGATTTTCAGTCTGAGCCCTGCCTCGCGGGTGAGGCGCTTCTGCCGTGGATCACGCCCGCCCCGCGCTCCCGCCCCAAGAAAGCTCAACGCCTTCCCGGCAACATCCGCACCAACGTGTTATCCCGAAACACATAGTGATGCAACAACGCCGCAGCAGCATGCAGCCCCACCAGGAAATACCCCACCGTAGCCAAGGTCTCATGCAGCTCCTTGACCTGATCCGCCAAGGCCTTATCCGGCCCCACCAGCGCCGGAACCTCCAACCCAAACAACGGAATCACCTTCCCTCCCGCGCTAAGCGTCAGCCACCCCAAAATCGGCGTGACGATCATGAACGCATACAACGCGTAATGCATCAGCCGTGAAAGCACATCCTGCCACCTCGGCATCGGCGGCCGCACGTCAGGCGCCGGGCCCGAAGCCACCCGGATAACCACCCGCAAAACCACCAACCCGATCACACACAGCCCCAGCGAGAAATGCAGGGCCTTGACGTTGTTGTATAGATCGGTACCTTTAGTGGCCAGCCCGCGCAATTCCATACAGGCGTAGACCAAAGCCAGGACCACGAGCATGAGCCAGTGCATGGTGATCACCAGGCCTGCATACTGAGTATTGGAGTTCTTGATTTTCATGTTTCTTCCTTGTCGTCAAAGCGCGCTACGGACAGCCTGGTTCGAGATTCGCCCTGCCCTCGGCGCCCTGCGTGGGCGCGTCGGGAGGTCTCCAGGGATCAACATGGGTCATCACGTTCAATACACGATGCCGCTGCATGACGCGCTGGCGCGCTTGCACGGCGATCTTGTGGCCTTCGTCGACGGTCAGCCCGGCGTCGATTTCCAGGTGAGCGTCAACGACGATCATATCCCCCATTTTTCGGGTGCGTAGATCGTGCACACCTTGAATACCCGGGGTGTCCAGCAATGTGCGCTGGATCGCGGCGGCTTCGCCTTCGTCGATGGCGCGGTCCAGCAGGTCGTGCAAGGCGTCCCAGCCGAAGCTCCAGCCCATTCGGGCCACCATGAAGCCCACGATGGCTGCGGCGATGGGGTCCAGTATCGGGTAGCCCAGCAGGTTGCCGATGATGCCCAGGCCCACCACCAGCGACGACGCCGCGTCGGAGCGCGCATGCCAGGCGTTGGCCACCAGCATGCTGGACTTCACGCGCTTGGCCACGGCAAGCATGTAGCGGAACAGGGCCTCTTTGATGACCAGGGCGGCACAGGCCACCCACAGCGCGACGAGGTGGACCTGCGGGATCGCGTCGGGCTGCTCCAGCTTGGTCACGGCGGACCACAGCATGCCGCCGCCGACCAGCAGCAACAAGACGCCCAGCGCCAGGGACGCCGCGGTCTCGTAGCGATAATGGCCATAGTGGTGGTCCGCGTCGGCTGCTTTCTGGCCATGGCGGTTGGCCAGCAGCACGATGAAGTCGGCGATCAGATCGGAAGAAGAATGAATACCGTCCGCGATCAGGCCTTGGGACTTGGAGAAAATGCCGATGACAATCTGCGCGGTGGCGAGCATCACGTTCACGCCCACGCTCACCCAGGTGCTGCGGGCGGCGGCGGCGGCGCGTTCGGCCGGGCTGTGTTCATCGTCCTCCGGGTCTTCCAGCGGAGGCGGAAAGGCTGTCATGGTGCGTGCTCCCGTTCTTGCAATCTAGCCTTGCGGCGTTCGGGCTGGAGCATAAGTATTGAAACCTGAACGGTTGATGAACGTGGATTGGCGGGGCATGCGCCCCGCGGATGGCCCGGCCCGTAATGAGACGTACTGATCAGGCCAACATCAGCACGTCGCGCTCGCCTGGCTGGGCGACCAGGGCCTCGCGCCGAGCGGCATCCTCGCTCAAGCGGAACACCCCGACCGCCCTCACCAAGGCATACGCCTGATCCTGCATCGAGCCCGCCGCGGCCGCGGCTTCTTCGACCAGCGCGGCGTTCTGCTGGGTCACTTCGTCCATCTGCGACACGGCGCGGTTGACTTGCTCGATGCCGGAGGCCTGTTCCTGTGATGCCGCGGCAATCTCGCCCATGATGTCCGTCACGCGCTTGACCGAGGCGACCACCTCTTGCATGGTCATGCCCGCGTTTTCCGCTTGGCCCGCGCCCTCGGCCACCTTGCTGACGGACGCTTCGATCAGCGCCTTGACCTCGCGCGCGGCCTGCGCGCTGCGTTGCGCCAACGACCGCACCTCGCCCGCGACCACCGCGAAGCCCTTGCCCTGCTCGCCCGCCCTGGCCGCTTCCACGGCGGCGTTCAGCGCCAGGATGTTGGTCTGGAACGCGATCCCGTCGATGACCGAGACAATCTCGGAAATCTTGCGCGAGCTGGCGGAAATATCCCCCATCGTGCTGACCACCGCCGACACGACGGCGCCGCCGCGCTGGGCGACTTCGGAGGCGCTTGCCGCCAATTGATTGGCCTGGCGCGCGTTGTCGGCATTCTGTTTGACGGTCGACGCCAGTTCTTCCATCGAGGCGGCAGTTTCTTCCAGCGACGCGGCCTGCTCTTCGGTCCGGCTGGACAAGTCGGTGTTGCCGGCCGAGATCTGCCCGGCTGCGCTGGATATGGTTTCGGACCCGGCGCGAATGGCGCGGACCGCGCCGGCCAGCTTGTCCTGCATATCGTGCAGCGCGCGCAGCAGCCGGCCGGTTTCATCGCGGGTGGCCGCTTGGATGGGCTGCCCCAGGTCGCCACGCGCCACGGTTTCCGCCACCGACACAGCCTGGGCAAGCGGCGCCGTGATCGACTTGGACACCCGCCACGCGAACAGGCCGCCCAGCACGATGGCCAGGCTCGACAGGATCAGGTTCAACATGCCCGCGTTGTCGATGACCTTCTGGCTGGCGGCGCCGGCGTCCACCATTTCGTCGGATTGAATCCGGGAGATCTCGATGACGCGGTCTTGCAGGCCGTCCAGAAGCGGAAGGGTTTCTTCCAGCAAGCGTTGGCGAGCGGCGTCGCGCTCACCGCTCTTGAGAAGCGCGCCCACGCCCTGGAACGACTTCACATAGCGACCGCGCACGTCTTCCAATACCCGCAACTTCTGGCGTTCGTCTTCGGTGCGGAACAACGGCCGCAAGGTCTCCAGCGCCTGGTCGATCGTTTTTCGATTGGTGTCGATGCGAGCGAACAGCGTGTCGGCCGCTCGGGGATCTGTGTTGACGATCAGTTCGAGATTCGCGCGCGCATTGGCGCGCGTCGTCACGTCAATAATGTTGATGGCATTCGCTTTGGCCCAGGTCTGTTCCGTGATCGCTCGGTTGATGCCGCCGATGTGGGACAGCTCGTATTGCGACAGGCCAGTCAGCGCCAGTAACAGCGCGAGTATGGTGCCAAAACCCAGCGTCAGCCGGGTGCCAATGGATAAGTTGCCAAACAGGTTGCCAATAGTTAAACGCGAGCGCATGAATTTGTATTACGACAAAGGGAAAACCCTAGTGTAAAAATCATGACATATATAGCAACGACTTTGTAATGGGAGTTTGCGATTTCGCATGGCAGGGGGAAATTTTTTGTGGCTGCCAGCCTTCTCGCAATCCCCGAGAAGTCAAATGATGCCCTGCTCTCCCAATGCTCCGAGTGTTTGGCAAGTGGCCGCGCCGCGGCCTCTACAGGGTTGGCTGCGGAATCGGCGTGTCTTTCGGCAACGAGCCCTTAATGCGCGCCGGGCAATTCGAGATCCCCCACTTGGTCACGATGCCCTTTTCGATCATGAACTTCTCCACGCACACGTGATAGGCCGAAATGGGACCCCAAATATCTTCGTACGAAATGATCTTTGCCCCGTTTTCAAGCGTATAGCTCTTTTTGGGCGGTCCCCACTTGGAGATCAATTGCTCTTCTGTGCTGCCGACCCACGGCGCATTGACGTCGTTGTAGGTTTTATTCCGCTTGCCGGTCAGCATGTTCATCTGTGCCGACGTGCATCCCGCGAGCAACGATGGCAGGACAATAAGCAGTGCAAGTTTTTTCATTGTGAGCAATACCACAAAGGTCGAGTATTCAGGGTTGAAGGCTTGATTTTCAAGGCGTCAATGTATCAGAAACCTCGCCGCCCGACAGGACACATTTTCATGGCTGACACGGGCGGCCACGCTTGCTGTTGGCCCGCCATTCACCTGCTTGGCAGATCGCTCGCGGTCTTCCTGGCCGTCATTGTCACGGTAAAGAACTCGCCACGCTTGTCGTCCGACACACGGTCCAGTCGGTCACTTCCAAAATCGGTATGTTGCCCCCGCTCGAAGCGGGGGTAATACCCTTTCCAGAAATAGCGCGCCTGTGTGCCGCCATCGAACACTTTTTGAGCCGACAGTGCGGCCACGAAGCGCGTGTCGGCGGCATCCTCCCGCGCGCGCATTGCGACCCGTGCTTCGGTCAATGTCCAATGGCATACCCCGCGTCCATAATAGTCTTCGTCGAGCAGCATGTCGGCATATACGATACCCACGTACTCGGTGGCCGATATACGGGAAAGGCGGAACGATTCGTGGCTGGACATCGTCGGTACGTGACCGGACAGCGCGTTGGATTTCCCGCAGCGGGCGGCGTTGCTGGCGTCGAACTGCACGGTACCCTCCACCACGGTAAACGCCGATTTGCCGTCTGCGGCGCTTGCGAGATCCGATACATTGGCAAGGGTCAGCCGTATTTCATAGGCCTGCGCCGGAGCGGGGTTCAGCTTGCGCAGCGCTGGCTTGGGCGCCGTGGAGGCGGCGGCAACCTTGGACGAGGTATCGGCGTGGCCTGGCCCGCCGCAGCCAGCGGCCAGCAGCGTCAAGGCGGATAATGCGAGGCGCAAGGCCGGCGCCGAGGGAAATCGAAAAGAGTGCGGCAAGTCGATGTTTCCTATATAGCTGTTGGAGTTTATTCACGAGCGAACGATTCGTCCATTATCGCTGCGCCGAGGACGGAATTATCGCATCGGCGAGATGAAGGCGTAGCGTCTTTGGCTTGTACGGCCATCCTCCTTGCCGAAGCATGGCGCTCTGGAGACAGCGATGCGTGGAAAAAAAACTGCGTTGCTTCCAATCGCCCACTCGAAATCGGGTACGCTTTGATGCTGGAAAATTCTGGACAGCACGATATGTGGCAAAAGTTCTGCAAGGTGTCGCTGGTGGTGGGTTGGGCGCTTTGGTTGGCTGCCATGGCGTGGTTCACGGCGGGCATGCTGCGGTATGTGCCGTCCGCGGACGCGACGCTGACGCCGATCACCCTTACGCCGGGGCAGACGGCGCGCGCCGAGGTCTACCGCATCCGCGAAGCGCCACTCTGGATGGAGGCGCGTTTCGGCGGCCCGATGGGCAAAAAGCGGCCCGAATTGGGAGAACACACGACGCGTTTGGGCGCGCCGGGCGCAGTCGCCGACCCAGGAGAGCCGGTGCGGATTCGTGTGCGCGATGGCGGCGACCTGGACGTAGTGATGGTTGCGGCTCCGCTCAGCAGCGCCAGCTCGACGCATTTCTACCGCAAGCTCTGGCCTGAAAGTCATATAGATGGCACGCTGCCGGAGACCACCCCGCCCTTTCCGAAGCTGGCAAAGGGGACTTCGCCGCTTACCTTCACGGTGGAAGAGGTCGGGCCGACGCTTCAGGGCGAGCAGATCGAACTGGAAATCAGCGCACCTATCGGCCTCAAGCGTACCGCGCCCGGCTGGAGCGATGTCTCCACCTTCATTTTTTGGCCCTTCATCGCCGCGATCCTGGGTATTTGGGCACTGGTGTGGGCGGGACTGACGTGGTGGTATCGGCGCCGGGTCCGGCGGTAGCGTCTTTGTTTGCCCGAAAGTGATCCCAAAGGTCCCCCATATCCACCATCTCGAAGACGAACCATCCCGCGGTAAATAGCGGCTGGTGCCTCTTGGAAGCGCTGGCGATCATTCCCGTGTCGTTGGCGGCCCTGGCCGCGAACAGCGGCATGGGTTGGACGGCGGCAGCCCGCTGTCAGTCGTCCCCTGCCCCCGCCGACGCATTCCTGGCCTCGGCCAGCGCCACCGTCAGATGCATCACCTTCTTCTTCAACTGATCCCTTTCATCCGTCAGCCGCGCCAGCAACTCCCGTAGCCGCGCCACCTCAGCCGGCAGGTCCGCGATATTCTCGATCGGAATATCCGGCACCGCCTCTTTGGGTGGCGGCGCCTTGGCCTGGCGCACTTCGCGTGCCGCCTGCTGCAATTCCTTTCTGCCGCCCGCCACCGCCGCGGCCTGCCGCTCGGGCGGCAAGGTCGCGACCGCCGCCGCGGCGTTGATGGAGATCGCGCCATCCTTCACCGCCCGCACCAGTTCCGGCGCAGCGGCTTTCTGGATCTTCTCGATCTGCCCCAGCGTGTTGCTGCTTATGCGCGCCTCGCGCGCCAGCGCCTGGCGGCTCAATGCAGCCGCGGGCGGGATGGGCGGCGGTTCGGGCGGCGGCGTGCTGCCGTCGTCTTCCCACGGCGGCACGCTGCGCGATTGCAGGATTTCCTTCTTGCGCAGCGCCAGCACGCCGCGCTGGAAGTCCGACACGCTGCGCCGGCCCAGGTGGTTTTCGATCATCCACAGATGCACGTCGTCCATCGACTTGAACGAAGTGTTCTGGCGCGTTTCGAACGGAATGCCGTGCTTCATGCACAGCGCGTAGCGGTTGTGGCCGTCGATCAGCAGGTCGCCCCACAGCACCAGCGCGTCGCGGCAGCCTTCGGCCAGCAGGCTGCGTTCGAGCGCCTCGCGCTCGTCGTCGGTCAAGGGGTCAATATAGGCACGCAGGCCTTCGTCAATCCTGATATCCATGGTGTCCAAAAAAATTCAACCCCGACTCGCGTTGCCCTGCTCCGCCAAAGCAGCGCCGTCTGTCGCTGGCTAGGCCTGCGGCCCTTCCAGCGCGATGCGCACGGCTTCAAGACGAGCGCGCGGGTCCGTCAGCGCCAGCAGCCGGACCTTGTCGGCCGCCGGCAGCGGCAGCAGTTCGCACCAGCGGTCGGCCACCCAGGCGCATTCATCCAGGCGGTACGGCGGCGCCACCGGCATGCGGTCGGCGGGCACGGCTTCCTGCTGCCATTGCGCCACCAACCTCCCCAGCGCGTCGGCGCAGGGTTGCAGCGGCGCAGGCACGGGCAGCGGCGGGTCGTCGGGGATGGGTTCGATTTCGCCCATCCAAAGACCGTATTTTGCCAGTTGGCTGGAAACCAGCCGGAAGCGGCTCGTCCCCACGCAGCGCAATTGCAGCAAGGCGGGCATGGGCGCGTCCCAGGCGTCGATGCGGGCCAGCGTGCCGACGTCGGCCAGGACCTCCTGGCCTTCGGGCGACCGGACCTCGTTGCCGGCCAGCAGCGCGACCACGCCGAACTCGGTGCCGTCGGCGATGCAGCGGCGGATCATGTCCAGGTAGCGCACTTCGAAGATGCGCAGGTGCAGCACGCCGGCGGGGAACAGCGCGTTGGACAGCGGGAACAGCGGAATGGTCGCCATGGCGGCGCCCTACTTCACGGCAAAGGCGTCGTCGACCGGCACCTGCATGGCGGTGACCAGCGCGTTGGTCTGGGCGGCCATGCCGATGACGGCGAGCAGTTCGGCGTGCTGGCCGTCGGTCATACCCTTGGCGCGGGCGGCGGCGGTGTGGGAATGGATGCAGTAGCTGCAACCGTTGGCGGTGGACACCGCGATGTAGATCATCTCGCGCACCAGGGGCGGGATTTCTCCATCGGCCATCATGACCTGTTTGAGCTGTTCCCAGACGCGCTTGAGCTGCGGTGGGTCGTTGGCCAGGGCACGCCAGAAGTTGTTGACGAAATCGGATTTGCGGGTGGCGCGGATGTCTTCGAACACCGCCCACGCCTCGGGGATCTTGCGCGCTTCTTCATCCGACAGCAGATGCACCGTAGCCATATGCCACTCCAACGGGTAAGGGGCCGGGCGGCGGCGTGCCGCCCGCGCAACGTCCCATTGAACTGGAAAGCCCGGCTCGGTTCAAGGCGTGGGGCTGGCCGATGGGAAT